>PITA01002862.1:50320-150940 GCA_004023965.1 Spilogale gracilis | reverse complement strand
ACTCCAAGGAGCCCAGGGAAAGCAACAGATGGAAGCCTAATTAACTGAACAAAGATCTCAGCTGGCATCCATTAAGTGAGTGTAACCAAATTAACTACCTGCTTGAATGAAAGTCAACACTTTTCAAGGGAAGATAACAGAATGCAAAGTCTCAACAATGAATCCACAATATGCAGAATGCATTTTAAAAAGGACTAGATATATTAAAATAAATGTGACTCATAGTTAAGAAAAAGGCAATCAACAGAAGTTGAGCCTAAAATGACCTAGAAGTTGGAATTAGCAAACAAAGCCTATTAGCAAGCAGTAACTATTATAAATATGTTCAAGAACTTAAAGGGAAATATAGTCACAATGAGTAAACAGATGGAAATATGTAATATATTTATATATAAATATATTATATATAAATCTCAGCAGGACAATGATAAAGGAAATTCTGAAATGGAAAGGTACATTATCTGAAATGAAAAAATGCACTGTTTATGAGCAGACCACTAATAGCAGAAAAAGGTATTGGTGAACACTGAAGGTAAATCAGTAGAAATAATCTAGACTGTAAAATACACAGAAGGGAAAAAAAAGTTAAAAAAAAAAAAGGAACCTCAGTCCTGTGGATCAATATCAATCATCTAATACTGCATAGAGTCCCAGGAGAAAAAGAGAAAAGGGCAGAAAAAATATTTGAAGGAATGGTCAAAAGCTTGCCAAATTTGATGAAAAATAAAGATTCAAAAAGTTCAGCAAACCCTAAGCAAGAAAAGTACAAAGAAACCACACTTTAGCACATCATAATCAAACTGCTGAAGCCAATAATAAAAATCTTGTTGCCAGAGTCAGGAGTTCGAAGGGTGGAGAGAACAGGTGAAGTAGATCCAAAGGTACAAACTTCCAGTTATAAAGTAAGTCATGTTATAGTGTACAGAGCTATAGTGTATAGGATGGTGACTATGGTTAATAATGCTGTATTGTACATTCTGAAGTTGCTAAAAGAGGCATTAAAAATCTTCTTCACAAGAAAGAAAAATCTTTGTAAATATGTACAGGGATGAATGTTAACCAGACTTACTGTAATAATCAAATGATCATTTCATAACATATACAAATATCCAATCACTGCATTATAGACCTGAAACTAATACATTATTTATGTTAAAAATACATCAATTAAAAAAATATCTTGAAGGCAACCAAAAAAAAAAAAAAGAAAGAAAGAAAGAAAGAAAGAAAGAAAGAAAGAAAGAAAGAAAGAGAAAAGAAAAAGAAAAAAGAAACAAAGTGAATCAGGATACAAACACAGCTAACTGTTCATCAGAACTAATGGAGGCCAGGAAACAACGGAATAACAACTTTAAAATCTTCATACTTCACATATTTTTTTTTTTTTAAAGATTTTATTTATTTGACAGAGAGAAACACAGCCAGAGAGGGAACTACAAGCAGGGGGAGTGAGAGAGGGAGAAGCAGGCTTCCCGCCAAGCAGGGAACCCGATGTGGGGCTCGATCCCGGGTCTCCGGGATCATGACCTGAGCCGAAGGCAGTCGCTTAACCAACTGAGCCACCCAGGCGCCCCTATACTTCACATATTATGAAGAAACAACTGTTTCAGATATGGCCCTTGTGACTTTTTGTATAGACACTGTCAAAAAAAGATAGGTTTATATATAAGATTTTCAATCAATTGAAGTACACACAACTTGTCCTCAATCCAACACAATTGGATTTAGTATACTATTTTCAGGAAAGCTAATAGTTTTGTTTTAAAATTTTTGTTTACTTCTTTGTTTTGCTAAGCCTCTACCAATGATAAGACATGAAAAGGTTCAGAACAAATCTTACCTTTTTTTGTCAAATTTTTCCATACATTCTAGAGGCTGAATGAACTGAAGAACTTCATCCCATTGACCATCAAGGATTAGCTGCCTATATAAAGAAAAAAACCCATGCATGTTATCAAATTTGGGTCATACTAATTAAAAGCTGAATAAATATGACAGTATTAAAACTTCAGTCTGAAGTTTGTAATGAGGTTAACATTTTACATGGTTCTTCAACCACTGTAAATAAATTTTTCATAAATTATTTGTAACAACACATCCTATATGAGAAGCATTTGTGATCTGAAACCCTTTCTCATTCTAAAACATATGTGGGTTTTTTTCACATATGTTTATATAAAAACATTAGGCTAAGTTTAAAAGTTCCTTTATTTTCCTATTCATCTTACAGTTTTACAGCTCTTCTGTATTATTTAGGGGCCAGTGTGTGGGTATGTTCCAGACTCACTAAATAAGTGGTTCTTAATAGTGGCAATTTCGTCCCGAAGACATCTGGTAATGTTTGTAGAGACATTTTGGGTTGTCACAATTGGGGAGGTGCTAATGGCATCCACTGGGTATAGTCAGAGATGCTACTAAATGTCCTACAATGCACAGAAAAACCTGCACACCCTTACATGAGAAAGAATTATTCGGCCCAAAATGTTATTAGTGCTGACTAAGGTTGAGAAATCCTGCTCTAAACTGTGATTTATACATCTCTGAGGTATTTTATTTATTTATTTATTTATTTACTCTCTGAAAATAAAAACAGCAAGGAATAAGAAAAGATTTCATCCTACTTAGTGGTCTATGGGAACTTCCAAAAGTTTTAAGGCATTCTGATTGCTGCTCTTTTATAATAGCAATTTCCCCATTTTTGTCTTTTAGAATAGTAAAATATTAAAAGGGATGGGCACGAAGATCTGCATCACATTGCCAATTTTTGAGTTTGCAAATAAGGAATATTAATAAAACCAATCATAATATATACATAATCATTTTATAAAGAGATATTTTAATATTTAAAAAGTAGGAAGGGCATAAGTTCAAAGGTTAGTCCTTTAAGATGAATAGTTAGCTTAAAAACTTACTCTTCTACAATTCTTTGCATTTTACCTCAGACCAGTAAAGTAAAACTTCATCCCAGCAATCAACAGGTTCGTCGAGGAGGGATATTTGAGAGCCACTGCTAATTCCAGAACTAGCAATGCTTGAAAGAGGGCCAAAAAGAATATGGCCTCAGTACTGATCCCTGGTGATTATCATTGACTAAGCTCCCCAGGGCTAAGTGACATTCAAAATACCAAATATAGAGAAGTTCAAGCAATTTAAATAAATTATTTTAATATATTAAAAGCTTTTTTTTAAGTTCTTTTTTAAAGATTTTATTTATTTATTTATTTATTTGACAGAGAAAAACACAGCTAGAGAAGGAACACAAGCAGGGCAGTGAGAGAGGGAGTAGTAGGCGTCCTGCCGAGCAGTGAGCCCAATGTTCGGCTCAATCCCAGGACTCTGGGATCATGACCTGAGCCAAAGGCAGACACTTAATGACTGAGCCACCCAGGCGTCCCTTAAGTTCCTTTTCATGACTTAGGGATACTTCATCTTTTAAGACTTTCCAAGTCACAAAATGCCTCATGTCCAAGAATCTATACTCTTTGTCAAAGGATATTCAGTATCACATAAGCAGAGACTGCATTTCTGTCTGGAAACTTGGGTTTTTCTTTTTCCATCCAATTCAAGTTAGGATATATTTAGCTTCCCATTTTGGCAAACATGTTAATTCCCTTTTGCTCTTAAATTCCAAGAATCTTGTTCTAAGGAAATAATCCAATATATAGAAAAAGTCATATGTATAAAAGATACTCAACAGAGTACTTATTTAAGATAAATGGGAATAATTTGTCTAAAAATAGGGGAACCATAAGGAAATTAAATTGAAAATTTTTATAGTAAAAATTTACAATAACACAGAATCCTCATGATGTTAATAGATAAAGGATACTAAATTATAAATGTAATGTCATTGCCGTTTTTTAAAAAATACACACAGAAATTATTAGTATGAAGTCTGGGTGATAGGTGATTTTTCTTCTTCATTTTTATATATTTTTCATAATGAATAGGTTTATATTAATTTCTACGGCAAAGAAAATGGTATTGCAGTAATTTTTATGTTTCTATAGTCCCCAATTTCTTACTCAAGTATCTTCTGTGATGACACCACAACCATAAAGGAGTTGTGACTCTGGTTTTTTTAATGGACCTCTGGATCTTACTACTAAAAACATTCTAAAGAGAACATTATTTTGTAAAGATTCCATTATAAAAACAAGCATTATATTTAAAAATTATACTGATAGGCGTGCCTGGGTGGCTCACTTGGTTGGGCATCTGCCTTCAGCTCAGGTTATGATCACAGGATCCTGGGATCAAGCCCCATAGTAGACTTCCTTCTCAGCAGGGAGCCGCTTCTCGCTCTCCTCCCTGCTTGTGCTCTCTCTCTCTTGCTATCTCTGTCACTATCTCTCAAGTAAATAAAACCTTTTAAAAAATGAATTAAAAGGGGCACCTGGGTGGCTCAGTTGGTTAAGTGACTGTCTACCTCTCCTCCCTGCTTGTGCTCTCTCTCTCTTGCTATCTCTGTCACTATCTCTCAAGTAAATAAAACCTTTTAAAAAATGAATTAAAAGGGGCACCTGCGTGGCTCAGTTGGTTAAGTGACTGTCTCAGTTGGTTAAGTGACACCTCAGTTGGTTAAGGTCATGATCCCGGAAACCCGGGATCGAGTCCCACATCAGGCTCCCTGCTCAGCGGGAAGCCTGCTTCTCTCTCTCTTACTCCCCTTGCTTGTGTTCCCTCTCTGGCTGTGTTTCTATCAAATAAATAAAATCTTTTAAAAAATGAATTAAAAATTATATCGCCTTCTCACGATTATAAATATCTACCTGTAATACACACATTACCTTATTAATACTTAACGTTTCTTTGAAAGAGCTACAAAACTCATATTAATGAAATCATACCTCAGAAAAAGCATATCATCTGAAAATAGGCCATTTATGACTCCACTTTCCTTCTCAAGAGCCAACATACTAATGTGAAGCTTCTTTGAATTCAAGAAGTCTAAAATTAGCTTAATGATTTCAACCTCTTTTACATTCACTGTTTCTTCAGCCGTCATGTTGATAGCCTAAATATTAAACAGAACAAAAACAAAAATTAGTTCTGTTTTATTTCTAAGCATTAACTATCTGGAAACTACACATTAGAGATTTCTTGAAAATATTTAGTACAGGTATTTTGTAGTGAAATTATTTTAATATTTATCAAAACATCATTCTTTAAGGTGTACTAAAACTTACGGCATAATTTACTTAAGTCCTTGAGAGATACACAATGGAATAATACAGATTAAATGATATAGAGTCTGTAATTTGCTTCATAACAATACAAGAGGGTACTGAGAGGAGGTAAAGAGGAAACAAGAATAATCATGACTACTGAGGTGGGGTAATGGGTAAATGAAAGTTCATTAATTTTTGCTATGGTTTGGACATTTGTGTCCTCCCAAAATTAATCTGTTGAAATCCTAATCTCCAAATTGACCGTATTAGGGATGTGGAATCTTTGGGGAGGTGATTAGTGGGATTAGTGTCCTTCAAGAGGCCCAAGAAAGCTAGCTCAACCCTTCTACCTTGTTAAAGATGTAATGAAGAGACAATAGTCTGCAACAAGAAACCGCATCAGAACTGACCACGCTAACACTCAGATCTTAGATTTCCAGCTTCCAAAGCTGTGAGCCGTAAATTTCTGCTATTCATAAGCCACCTATACCAGCCTATGGTATTCTGTTACAGCAACCCAAACGGATTGAGACAGTATTATTCTATCCTGACACATTTCTAAAATTTGCCATAGTAAAGAATACTTTCAAGTCTCTAATAACCAAACTATGTTTAGCAGGTTCTAAATAACTTGCTCTAGGTATATACTCATTCCATAAGCACTTACTGTTTTATCTCTGTGGCAGGCACTGTTTATACTTAGGAGACACTGGCCCTGTCCTTAAGAGGCTTAGAGTCTAGCAGCAATATGTAAAATGTTATACCTTGTACTTTGGAGCGAAACAAAGTAAGGCTGGTTAAAAAAAGTGCAACTTTAAGTCATGTTGGTACTATGAACCTAAATGTGAAACAAAGACATTTCAACTCTCTACAACCTCTTCTTGTACCTTTAGTGTTCAGTGGTACAACTAAGCACATAGGTTATGAATTCATAAAGATTTAGAATTAGGAGGAATTCTGAAGATCATTTCACAGATGAGGCTACACACGTTAAAGGGCCTAAGTTGTTGCAATTTACAAAAGTCAAGGCTCAGAACAATACAAAAGACTATTATGCTAACGGGATTAGCTGCAAAGACACATTATCATCAGATCAAATAGACTGTAAGCACATCTTCTTCATGGGACCAACTAATGTTAACCAAGTTCACAGAAACAAACACATACATGTATGCAAACATGTTAATTTTTTTCCAATTATTTTAACAATCAACTTCATAATGAAAAGTATAAATGTCTAGAATACCAGAATGCTTCTATCAGATGAGTACATTTTGTCTTTTAGTGAAGGTGGTAGGCAAGGGACAGAACATGGGGAGATAATTATATGATTCAAATATTTAATGACATCAGACTAAGTTAATCTCCTAAACCATCTCCAACAATAAGGACATGCTTGCCTCAAGAAACAAACAAATCACCAGGAAAAAAAAAAAAGTTAACAGGGCAGCTGCCCCAGTTCCACATGCTTTGGGTTTCTCTTTGCTTTCTTCTGAGCTGACCATCCTCCTGTCCAGAGATTTGGTCTAAAAGAGGATACACTAAAATTAACGATATTTCTACTCACTAAATTCTATTTACATTTCAGAACTGCCTCCCTGAGATTACTCCTAAAGCACAATGATTAGTAATTTTAGCATTTCCCAAATCTTCATGTAATTCTTACTAGCAAAAGGATGGCTTTAACTAATTTAGTAATCAAAAAAATAATTGCCCCCTCTATCTCTAAGTTCTTAAAGGGTACTTCACTTATATCATTATGTACCAACCATAAAATCTAGTGTACAACTGAGATGCAATTTTCTAATGTTGTTCAATATACCCAATGATACTGAGCATTCTGTAGGCCTCCATTTATTAAATATTCAGTCTAAATACAGAGTAACTCTGGAGTTACTATGAATCTATGGCAATAGTCCCACATTAAATCATAACTATAATTTTAATGCTGCCGTAATTTCTGATTATTAAAGCCTAAGAAATACATTCTCACAAATACATATTTTATACTGATTTTACATTTAAATTATGAATAAAGAAAATGTATCCTAATTAACCTAGAATTGGTCAGGGTTTTTAAAAAGATAAGTTTTAATTCTAGACTATGAAATTCCTAGTAGGAAAGTATAGTATTTTAACCACCCAACCCAAAATTTTAATTCTTATAAAACTTACTGTTATTAAAAAAAATTTACTGTTGTTGGATATAAAATAAAACATAGGTAAAGAGGCACCAGGGTGGCTTAGTCAAGGAAGTGGCTGCCTTCAGCTCAGGTCATGATCTCAGAGTCCTGGGATCCTGGGATCCAGACCCATGTCCAGCAGCTCCCCGCTTATCTGCTTGTCTCTGGTCCTTTATTTAGCCAAAGTAAGCTCTGACAATATCTTACATAGACACACCAGCCCACAGTACATGTGAACAAATACTCATCAGGCATAACTTATGTAGGGCCAACAATAAAGTATATTCTACTGAAAACAGGAAACAAAACAAAAAAAAATCAGAATGTTCCAGTATTTCTATAATAAATGATAAAATTTACCTATAAAAAAAAATCACAAAAACGTCTTTATGGATTTTCCTTTAAGAAGTTTTTGCTTTTATCCACCTCTGGACTAGGTGAATTAGGAAATAAATTTTCTTTAATAACAAGTACATCTGGACACCAGTTGGTAGATCATTAGTAGTTCCATACTTAAATGTAATTAATATCTACAAAAACTAAATTCCAAATTAGGTCTTTATACTCATACTGATTCCTATCTTACTCAAATAATATTGAAGAATATATTAAGGGGCAAGAAAAGAAATTATTTTTAGAAATCTAAAATTAAAGACAAAAGGTTAACAAGAAAAAATAAATAATGTTAACATAAATATATTCACTTCTGTATATATTTCTATACATGGATATGGAAAAAGTTTCATGAAAAAATATCAGTGGTAGCTTTCTAATCAAATATAAATAGATAGCATTTAAATGTTCCTTTGCAATGAGGTACATTTGAAGTGTTCCTTTTACTCACTTATAATAAAGATTAAGAAGGAAGAAAAATGCACAAAGAAAGATTCACAATTATGAGATTAAAGGAATCAAGGCACCGCCATTATAAATTTTATGGTCAAGAAAAGAGTGCTTAAGAAAGGCTCCATTAGTCTCCAACTCCATCCCACCCAATAAAAACCACTCTTTTTAATCTTCCAGTGTGTGCCTAACAATGAGTGCCTAACAGTAAATAACACTGCCTTACCATTTCTGTTTACAGGCAAAATTGCAGATAAAAAAATGAAGTACTAGTAAGCCTTTTCATATAATACCAAACTGGGACATAAGACTACTGTACCCTTTCCTCTTAAAAATGGAGAAAAAGGGGTGCCTGGGTGGCTCAGTTGGTTAAACTGCCTTCGGCTCAAGTCATGATCCAGGAATCCTCGAATCAAGACCCGCATTGGGATTCCTGCCCAGCGAAGTCTGCTTCTCCCTCTCTCATTCCCCCTGCTTGTGTTCCCTCGCTAGCTGTATTTCTCTCTGTCAAATAATAAATAAAATCTTTAAAAAAAAAAATGAAGAAAACGGGGCACCTGGGTTGTTCAGTGGGTTGAGCATCTGCATCTGCCTTCAGCTCAGGTCATGATCTCAGGGTCCTGGCATTGAGACCAGGTAGGCTCCCTGCTCAGCAGGAAGTCTGCTTCTCCCACTCCCTCTCCCTCTGCTCCTCCCCCCAACTGGTGCTCTCTCTCTCTCAAATAAATTTAAAAAAATATTTTTAAAAAATGGACAAATTTGTGACCTATCTCTTTAATAAAATAGCATTCTAAAAATTTGATAGATAACTGTAAACTGGCCTTTGGAATTATAAATGTGATGCTGCACGTCACTTAATCTCTACGGGATTCAAGTTCTTCATACATAAAACAAGAGAGTTTGGGTAATTTCTATGATTTCCTTTCACGTTTTATAATTTGCTTTAAGTCACATTTCAATAACAAGGAAGTACAAAAATTCTTAGTGGGAAAAATTTGGGATAATTTTAAGTCTCTAAACTATAAGTTCAGTTTAATAAGAAGAAAGAAAATAGATTTGTTTTAAATAATATAAGCAACAAAAGTCCTTCTAATTGCAAAACTCTGTCATGTCTGCTAATCAGCTAAGGTTTGTGACATGTGCCTCTTCTTACTATTGACAGATGTGCTCTATTAATCAATTATTCTAATTTACCTTCTGGAACTATGAATAATTTTGGCCTGAAGACCAAATTACCTTTAAAGCAGGTGCAGCTTAATATAGTTATAAAAAGAAAAAAAATTAACATAAACTAAATGTTGTGAACATGCTATAAAATATCTTTGGGGGAAAAAAATGATAAAAATGACTGTCTCAAAGGAAAACTAGATAAAGAATAGGAATGGAAAGAAGACTTTCTACTATATACCCTTTTGTACCTTCTAAATTTTGTATCATGTACAAATATTACTTATTCAAAAAATGTAAAAATAATAATATGCAACGTAAGTAAACAATTTCCTATTGTAAATTACTTGAAAATTCTAACTGCAAGTAACTGGAAGGAATCAGTAATATAATGAATATAATGTATTCATTTTGTATGTAAAGAAGTAATATTTGAGAATGGTTTATAAAGTTTGTTTTTGTTTTTTTTTTTTTAAGATTTTATTTATTTATTTGACAGAGAGAAACACAGCGAGAGAGGGAACACAAGCAGGAGGACCGAGAGAGGGAGAAGCAGGCTTCCCGCCAAGCAGGAAGCCCGATGTGGGACTCGATCCCGGGTCTCCAGGATCACGACCTGAGCCGAAAGCAGTCGCCCAACCAACTGAGCCACCCAGGCGCCCCTGGTTTGTAAAGTTTTTTTAAAGATTTTATTTATGTATTTGACAGAGAGAGAAACACAGCTAGAGAGGGAACACAGCAGGGGGAGTGAGAAAGGGAGAAGCAGGCCTCTCACTGAGCAGGGAGTCCAATTCGGGGTCCCGGGGATTTAAATCCCGGGACTCCCGTATCATGACCTGAGCCAAAGGCAGACGCTTAACAACCGAACCACCCAGGTGTCCCTGTAATTTTTTTTTTTATAACACAAGACCTCTTTTCAGATCTGATTCAAATATTATTTCAATCTTTCTTTTCTTTTTTTTTTAAAGATTTTACTTATTTGGCAGAGAGAAACACAGCCAGAGAAGGAACACAAGCAGGGGGAGCGAGAGAAGGAGGCAGGCTGCCTGCCGAGCAGGGAGCCCGATATGGGGCTCAATCCCGGGTCTCCTGGATCATGACCTGAGCCGAAGGCAGTCGCTCAACCAACTGAGCCACCCAGGTTTCCCTATTTCAATCTTTCTTTATGAGATTAAAGTAGTTGTGTTCTTTTCATATTCAAGTCCACAAAAATTAAAAAGCATATTTAATTGCTGAAGAACTAAAAATTTACAAAATAAGCAAAACTATTTTTGACTCAGGGCACCTGGGTGGCTCAGATGGTTAAGCATCAGCCTTCAGCTCTGGTCATGATCCCAGGGTCCTGGGATGGAGCCCTACATAGGGCTTCTTGCTCTGTGGGGAACCTACTTCTCCCTCTCCCATTGCCTGTTGTTCTGCCTGCTTATGCTCTCTCTATCTGTGTCAAATAAATAAAATCTTCAAAACAAAACAAAACAAAACACTATTTTTGACTCGACTAGGTAATTAAGTCTCACAACCCAGGGGCACCTGAGTGGCTCAGTCAGTTAAGCATCTGACTTTGGCTCAGGTCATGATCTCAGGGTCCTGAAATCAAACCCCCCATCAGGCTCCATGCTCAGCAGAGTCTGCTTCTCCCTCTTCCTCTGCCCCTCTCCCTGCTCATGCTCCCTCTCTCAAATGAATAAATAAAATCTTAAAAAAAAAAGGTCTCATAACCCTGTAAAGAAAAAAATTGTCAAATTCAGCACTAAAAATATATTCCATTTGTAATAGAAGTTGCCATACACAAGTTAAAAGACAAAGGACAGGGGCACCTTGGTGACTCAGTCGGTTAAGCACCTGACTCTTGGTTTCAGCTCAGGTCATGGACTCAGAGTTCTCAGATTGATTTCTGCCAGCAGACTCTGCACTCAGCAGGAAGTTTGCTTGAGATGCTCTCTCCCTCTGTCACCCCACCCCCACTCTCTCTCTCTCAAGTAAACCAATAAATCTTTAAAAAAAAAAAAAAAGGACAAAGGACAAACTAGGAATAAGCATAATACACATAAACAGTTAAATGATTATCACTGAGAAGGTAAAATCTTCCAAAATTCCAGCTGAACAATGAGCAAAGACTACAGACAATTCACAGAATTATAAAAGACCAATAAACTTATGAAAAGATGTTCAATGTCACTAGTGATATTAAAATAAGATACCATTTATGGCCTACTATTTTTGCAAAAAAGACCTGGTATCTCGTGCTGGCAAGAGAGTAAGTGTCCTTTCATATACTGTGTTAAGAATGTAAATTGGGGGGCACCTGAGTGGCTCAGTTGGTTAAGCGACTGCCTTCAGCTCAGGTCATGATCCTAGAGATCCGGGATCGAGTCCCACCCACATCGGGCTCCCTGCTCAGTGCGAAGTCTCTCACTCCCCCTGCTTGTGTTCCCTCTCTGTCAAATAAATAAAATCTTAAAAAAAAAAATGTAAATTGGGGGCACCCAGGTGGCTCAGTTGCTTAAGCATCTGCCTTCAGTTGAGGTCATGAGGTCATGATCCCAGAGTCCTAAGATCAAGCCCCACATTGGGCACCCTGCTCACGAGGAGTCTGCTTCTCCCTCTGCCCCTTACCCTGCTCATACTCTCTCTCTCTAATAAAATTTTTAAAAAAAAAGGATATAAATTGGGATAAACTTTTTGAAAGAGAATATGACAGCATGAAATTTTTACCTATGAAAAATTTAAGTTTCCTTTTCTTTTAAAGATTTTATTTATTTATTTGAGAAAGAGTGAGAGAGAGCATGAGAGGGGAGAAGAAGGTCAGAGGGAGAAAGAGATTCCCTGTGGATCTGGGAGGAGGATGCAGGACTCTGGGATCACCACCTGAGCCAAAGGCAGTTGCTTAACCAACGAGCCACCCAGGTGCCCAAAAATTTTTAAATGTTTATACTCTGACTTACCAATTCCAATTCTACTTCTAGAAACCTATTTGCAAATATACACAAAGGTACATATACAATGATGTTCCTTGAAGATGTGCTTGTAATAGAAAAAATTAGAAATGAACTGAGCTCTCATCAATACAATTGTTAAATTATGGTAAATTCATTAATATAGAATACAAATGCATCCTCACAATGCAAAGGCACATCACAGAACAATATAGCTATCAAATATTTGCTGAATGGATAAATATAAATAGGTCCACTTAATTTTTTTTAAAGGCAAGATATGGTATCTATGTCTAAATAAATAACAAAGAAAGGTCTAGTGGAATACATATCAAACTGTTAAGAATGGTTAGATAGGAGTAGATAAGAGTGGTATTGGATGCAAGGCATAAAACTAGGAAGAGAAAGGGAGACTGTTTTACTCTTTATCATTTGTATTATCAGAATGGTTTACAAACATTCATGTATTACTTATCTATTTACACACACACGTTTCTTGTATGAATACAATTTTTTAATTTTTTAAAAAAGATTTTATTTATCTGATAGAGAGAAACACAGCCAGAGAGGGAACACAAGCAGGGGGAGTGAGAGAGGGAGAAGCAGCCCGATGTGGGACTCGATCCCAGGTCCCCAGGATCATGACCTGAGCCGAAGGCAGTCACCAACCAACTGAGCCACCCAGGTACCCCGTACAACTTTTTAATTTTAAAAAGAAAAAAAACTATGAAAGATTACAGGATTAGATCTGAAAGATTCTCTTCTACATCAACCTACCAACTAGAATAGAATCCCAAAGAGTAACTGCTATGTTTACAATGCAAAAACTATTGGGTAAAATTCTAAGATCTTTACTCATATTGTTTAAGTGATCCTTATAACAATCTTATGAGATAGGCAGTTTCATTCCTATTTTACAGACAAAGACCCTTGGTTTTGTAAGTTTAAGAAATTAACCCAGTATCTGGGGGCAACTGGATGAGTCAGAAGAGCATGCAATTCTTGATCTCAGACTTGTAAGTTCAAGCCCCACATCTATGTTGAGTGTAGAGATTAAATAAATAAACTAAAAGAAATTAACCCAGTATTTACATTAAGGCTAAACATGTATTAACAAGCAGCTAAATACTTCTTTCAGAAGCATGTCAGGACATACATCCTGGTATCAACATCCATGTTGACACCGATCAGGAAATCTTTAAAAAGTACCAGAGGGTGGGATGCATGGGTGGATCTGCCTGCCTCTCCCTCTGGCTTGTGCTCTCTCTGACAAATATATAAATAAAATCTATAATATATAAATAAATAAAAAGTACCAGAGGGCACCTATTTAACAGGGTAGCAAAACAGAGGGCAGGCAATTTTTATATACACACACACACACACGATTAATCATATATATGCTGAATCTTTACATCAATTCTTCATTAGTTCCTTAACATTTGAGCAGGGCGCCTGGGTGGCTCAGTGGGTTAGGGCCTCTGCCTTCAGCTCAGGTCATGATCTCAGGGTCCTGGGATCGAGGCCCGCATCGGGCTCTCTGCTGGGCAAGGAGCCTGCTTCCTCCTCCCTCTCTTCCTGCCTGTGATCTCTCTGTGTGTCAAATAAATAAATAAAATCTTTGAAAAAAAAATTTTTTTGAGCAAATAGAACTCTGCATTTTTTTCCCCTTAAACATCCAGGCTGCCTTATCTTAGTAGCCAGACAAGATATTGTTTCCCTCTCCCCAATCATATCCTAAGCTTTGTAGCAATGAAAATTAGAATTTCTGACTGACAGAAATACAGATACAGAGCGGACAGGCAAAGAGAAAGAGGAAGAAAAGGAAAAAGGGTAGGAAAAGGAAAGGAAGGAAATATAGTAGCTAAAGGTTATAATCCCAGGGTAGGACTGGAAACACTCTGTGAGATTCTGAAGCTCTTTCGGCTATATCACACTAATTCCCAAGAAAGTGAAGGGCAAAGATACCTTACAAAAACAAGGAAAGACATGAAATGAAAAGACTCATTTAAATATGCCAAAATGAAAAAGCTTCATAGTACTGAAATAATTTTAAAAAATTATTCCAACAGAGATGCCTGGGTGGCTCAGTTGGTTAAGCATCTATCTGCCTTCGGCTCAGGTCATGATCCCAGGCACCTTATTCAGCAGGGAGCCTGCTTCTCCCTCTGCCTGCTTCTCCCCCTGCTTATGCTCTCTCTTTCACCAACAACTAAATAAATAAAAACTTTAAAAAAAAATTGTTGCAACAGAGGACCCTAGTTTCATGATCTTTCACATTATTTTTCTATTAAACAATGTTAATACTGCAGGTAAACAAAAGTCTGCATTAGTAACAGTCTAATCAGAATTTTAAACATGCACTTCTAGCTAGAGAGAGAAAAAGTATTAGCCCAAATGTGTAAGAAACTAAAATAAAGGTGGGTATTACTTTTCATTTTTAAAAAAATCTCTCCAGGTCTAATAAAACATACTTCTTAACCCTTATTTAAGAAGCCCCACTTAAGTTTAAAATTATGTTATCTAAATGAATACTGCCATCAAAAAATAAGCAGTACTGAAACTGATAAGAGGGAAGGGAACCAAAAGGAAGAAGGAAAGAAGAAAAAAAGGAAAAGAAAAAACTAGACCTAAGAACTCTAGAGTTTAACTTTTCAAGTTTAAAACAGACTTTGGGGGGGGGGGTTGTGTGTGTGTGTGTGTGTGTGTGTGTGTGTTTTTAAGATTTTATTTATTTGACAGAGAGAAACATACCCAGAGAGGGAACACAAGCAGTGGGAGTGAGAGAGGGAAAAGGAGGCAAACCGGTGCAGGGCTCGATCCCGTGTCTCCGGGATCATGACCTGAGCCAAAGGCAGTCGCTTAACCAACTGAGCCACCCAGGCACCTCTAAGGCAATAATTATTTTAGATTGAAAAACAAATGTTTAGAGAATGTTTTTTATTCTTAAATAATGTACTTATAGCACACTTGCTTAAAACAATGGTTCAACAGATCTCTTTAAGACCTACCAGACCTTTGCAGTGTTCTCTGGTCTCAGACTGAATAGCTTCCAGTCAGAAAACTCACAAACTGTGTCGCTGATCTCAAGAGAAAACTGACAGGTAAGTATAGACACACCAAAACAAGTCCATTCTTTAAAACAATTCAAAACGGGAAACCCACTTACTAGTGAGCAACCACGCCATCACTCGATGATACAATTATTATCTGACATTAGGCAGAGCTAAACTCCATGTCTCCTGACTTGCAGCCAAAAGCTTTAGATGTTAATCACACAAAGAATTAAATAATTTTTTAAAGATTCTATTTATTTATTTGACAGAGAGAAACGCAGTTAGAGGAAATACAAGCAGAGGGAGTGAGAGAAGGAGAAGCAGGCTTCTCGTGGACCAGGGAGCCGATGCAGGGCTGGATCCGGGGACTCTGGGATCATGACCTGAGCTGAAAGCAGACGCTTAACAACTGAGCCACCCAGGTGCCCCAATTTAAAGAATTTTAAACATTTTTATTCCTTAAATCATCACAGCAGCTTATAATGAAAATTCAAATATATATTAAGCAGAGTTTCAACCCATAAAGATGTAAATAAAAAATGTAAAGTTTGTAATCTTAATATTTGTAATAAAAATTAATTCTAGACTCTAAGCACAAATTAATGCTATATCAACTAAAGTCAAAGTAAAACACTCATAATTTCATACAGTATTCCTTATTTTTGTGTGTTTTACTTTGTGGTAAAAAGGATGTTTTATCTAAGAACACAATTTCATCTTTTATTATATAGTGAGCATAGTTTTCTATCAAACCTAAAACCAAGGCAAAAAGTGTGCTTTGTAAAATAGATTAAAAATGTCCTTCATGTTGTTTTATTCCCACACATTATGATTTTTGAAGGGGAAAAGCAGAACTTGTGTATACTTCAAAAACTGAACTATATAAAAAATGACTTTAAGTCAGTAGGTCAACATTCAGAAACATATAAGGAAAGGTACTAAACCAAGAGCCATAAAAACTTGAAAAAAAAAAGCCAAAAATATATAAGCATTAACTACTAAATTAAGTATGACAGAATATATACTATATAATTACCTATTAAAATTTTCCTTCTACTTTCTTAGCTTTTATATATTTATCACAGCATTGTGTTGGAAGGTACATCAGTCCAGCATTACTATTCTAATACTATGTACTATTTAGTACAGAATATCCAAATACTTACCTCTAACAGATGGTCTGCCAACCTATACATACATGCCTCCAGTGACA
This sequence comes from Spilogale gracilis, assembly GCA_004023965.1. NCBI lineage: Eukaryota > Metazoa > Chordata > Mammalia > Carnivora > Mephitidae > Spilogale > Spilogale gracilis. The sequence goes on along the minus strand of PITA01002862.1, from coordinate 134,371 downwards.
GAAAATGTTTATACACCCTCCACAAGGCACCTGTGGAAGGCAGTCTCCAGTGATCCTACTAGTGTTTACAACCTTTTGTACTCAGTGGCCCTTGAATATGGGCTGAATTTAGTGACTTACTTCTACACAAAAGCACAGCAGAAGTGTTGAGATGTTACTTTCAAGACTTGTAAAGAAATGACAGTGTGAGTCCTGAGTGTAAGCATGTGTTCTCTCAGACTCTCACGCTGGGAGAGGCTGCCATGTCACGAAGCAACCTTATGGAAAGATCCAAGTGGAAAAGAACCACTCAACTGCCAGCAAGGAATGGAAGCCCTCAGTCCAACAGGAACAAAGGCCCAAGTTACTAAGTTTGAATGGAGATCATCCCTGATTTGTATCTTCTTTTTTTTTTTAAAGATTTTTATTTATTTGACAGAGAGAAACACAGCCAGAGAGGGAACACAAGCAGGGGGAGTGCGAGAGGGAGAAGCAGGCTTCCCGCCGAGCAGGGAGCCCGATGTGGGACTCGATCCCGGGCCTCTGGGATCATGACCTGAGCCGAAGGCAGTTGCTTAACCAACTGAGCCACCCAGGTGCCCCTGATTTGTATCTTCAGATGAGACCATAGCCCCTTGCTGCAACTTGACTGCAACCTTAAGAAAGACCTTAAATGAGATGTACTCAGAAGGGCTGTGCCCAGATTCCTAACCCTCAAAAACAGATAAGTATTTGTTGTTTTAAGCCACTATGTTTTGGAAAAGGTAATTTATTACACAGTAATAGATAATAGAAGACTCCAATAATTTTTTCACAAGTAGAAAAATTTTGCTTTTCTTTTTGTTTTTTAAGGGAGGAGGGGCAAAGGGAGAGAGAAAATCTTAAGAAGTCTCCATGCCCATTATAGAGCCTGATGCAGGACTGAATTTCACAACCCAGAGATCATGACCTGAGCTGAAATCAAGAGTTGTAGGCTTAACTGACTGAGCCACTCAGGCAACCCAAAATTTTTCTTTCCTAATATTGAATTGAAATCTACTTTTTTATAATTTTCATCTAGTAATGTCTTCAGAGTCAGCATGAAACAAGTTTGTAATGTTTAAAACCACATTTGAATCTGACAATAATCGTTTTTATATGCCTATTTGCTTTAACCATTCTTCACACAGCTTACAGATCCCCCTACTGTTATAGTCTTTCTCCTCTGAACATGTGTTTATCTCCCTCTTAAAACATCCTAAATAGAACATAATACTCCGGTATGGCCAGGTCCAATAACTCTATATACTGAAGTTAACACTTCCCCTGATGTGGGCAGTATGCAATAAACACACCCAAAAACCTGAAGTTGCTTTACGTCATCATCTATTCATCAGACACTGTTTTTGCACTTCCCAGAATTTCATTTCTAAAGCTTCTCTTAAAGCTGGAAAGAAAACTAACCCAACCCAATTTCCAGGCTTTCAAAATAACATTTAAAAAAAAAAAAGGCTAAACAAACTGTGGACATTAAGGCTCCAATTTTAGTTCAGTTCTACCATGTTTTTTCAAATAGGATTCCATTTCTTTTTCAATACATCAACAAAAGTCATAAAACATGATACTGAGCCATAAAGATTTGTTCATTTCATAAAATTCATTATTTGAATCAAATGTATCATAGTATAAAATGTTTCTATCATTTTTCATGTAGAACTGTTTCTCTATAAGATAGGGTGCTGATGTGCAAAACAAGGTAAAGGTCCAGGCAGAATGGCAAGTATGTGAATAGTGCTTAATAAATACAAATTTCTTCCCTCTGGAGCTCATACCCATGGTAATAACATGCTGTGGGAGAGCTACTGTGCTGTGGATAAAATATAAAAATTTACTTTGGAAAAAGCTTAAATATAATGTTTTAAAATATTATAGGTGTAATTTTAAAATACTAGGAAGCTTGATTAGATCAATTATGTTGAGGATACAACATGAAGAGATTCCTTCTTCTGGTAATGCTTGTTTCAAGTATTTGTTTAAAAATATTTGAGTGGGGCGCCTGGGTGGCTCAGCTGGTTAGGCGACTGCTTTCGGCTCAGGTTATGATCCCGGACACCCAGTATCAAGCCCCGCATCGGGCTCCCTGCTCTACGGGAAGCCTGCTTCTACCTCTCTCACTCCCCCTGCGTGTGTTCCCTCTCTAGCTGTGTTTCTCTCTGTCAATAAATAAATAAAAATCTTTAAAAATATATATATAAAATAAAAAATAAAAAAATAAAAATATTTGAGTACTGGAGGGCGCCTGGGTGGCTCAGGTCATGATCCCGGAGACCGGGGATAGAGTCCTACATCGGGCTCCCTGCTTGGCAGGAAGCCTGCTTCTCCCTCTCTCACTCCCTCTGCTTGTGTTCCCTCTCTGGCTGTGTTTCTCTCTGTCAAATAAATAAAAAATTAAAAAATAAAAAATATTTGAGTATTGGGGCTTGTGGGTGGCTCAGTTAAGTTTGGTTAAGTGTCCAACTCTTGATTTTGTCTCAGGTAATGATCTCAGGGTTGTGAGACAGAGCTCAGCACCCAGTGTGGAGCCAAGCCTGCTTAAGATTCTTTCCCTCTCCCATTGCCTCTTCCCCCAAAAAATAAAAATTAAAAAATATATATTTGAGTATCTACTCCGTGCTAGTACCATGCTGCATCCCAGAGATACAATGACTGAATTACTAGAGTGAGCAAAAATATGAAACACAAAAGAAAGATTTATAAGGGAGTGTGTGGCCTTTTGTTAGGATAGCTTTTCACCCAAACAGAATCAAACTCAAAACAAAAAGGAAGAAAAATCAGTTGAAATACATAAGCTTTGGCTATTCAATGTAATGGTCTCAGTATTACATGGAAAAAAAGTATCCTTAGGCATGGGCCAGCACTGGATTTGGAGTCTGAAGACCTGGATTCAAGTCTTCTATATAAAGGTAATATGCACAAAATATAAAGAACACCATAAAAGAATTACAAATATAATGCTATGGAAGTTCAGAGAATGGGGTTTCCCAATAAGAATGAGTGTGAGGGATTGTTAATATCCTACTACACATTAACAGTAAAGAAAAAGGTACTTACATTTATTGTGCATTTACTATGCCAGGCCCTTTAATACTCCTATACAGTATTTATAAAATTCTTACAACTCTATAATTTCATTTCACAGAATGAAATTTTCATTTCACAGATGATTACACTAATGCTCAGAGATGTTAGGCACTTGTCTAAGGTCACACACCAAACAGTGCAGAAGCAAGAAAGGTAAGACAAGGTCTATAGGACTAAAACCCTCTGACTATAACATTCTGACATTTACAGGGGGGAAAACAAGAGGCGATAATCAGGATAATGAGCCTAATGTCAAAGTTTTAGAAATTGGAATTCAACTTATTTCCTGTGCTATGTAGTGATTTGCCATTCATTAGCTGAGCAAGTCTAAGGCAATGCTTCTTAAATTTTTCTCTACAAGGGCAGGAAAAAACTGAACACATTCCCAGGTGCCCTTAAGCATGAAATTTCTTTGAAGTGTTTGAATTTTACCTTAAAAATTAGTGTGATTATATTCTCCATGTCATTGTTTGGTGTTCTAATATAAAAACAGTATTTTTATTCAAGTTTTCTTTTTTTAAGATTTTATTTATTTATGTGATAAAGAGAGGAGGAAGCAGGTTCCCTGCTGAGCAGAGAGCCCAATGCAGGCCTTGGGGATCATGACCTGAGCTGAAGGCAGAGGCTTTAACCCACTGAGCCACCCAGGCGCCCTTATTCAAGTTTTCAAGTGAAATTGATAACTACTCCTTAAGTGAGTGCCATGTTACGTGACCACAGATTTACCACTTGGCACACAGCAGCTTATCTCTAACAGTACAAATACTATTTGAAAAGCATAGACAAAAGAGGATAAACTATTTGATTATTCAAGAAGCAATGATCCACCCTGAGGATTTTTTTTTTAATATTATATTTATTTGACAGAGAGAAACACAGCCAGAGAGGGAACACAAGCAGGGGGAGGGAGATAGGGAGAAGGCTTCCCGGCGGAGCAGGGAGCCCGATGTGGGACTGGATTCTGGGTCTCCGGGATCATGACCTGAGCCGAAGGCAGTCGCTCAACCAACTGAGCCACCCAGGCGCCCCTGAGGGTTTCTTAATACCAGATGAAACTCAAGTTGGAGTATCCATAGCCTTATTTTCTAAATTTGAGAACATCTTACTGAAAACAGGAAAAGTAATCCTGGCACACAAGGAAACACGCGCTTTTTCCATGTCACCATGGTAATAAAGAACTTCCATCAAAGAATAAGGATGCACCTTAATAGTTCCTGTGAGCCCTGTAAGGCCATTGTAAGAAATAAAGTTCTGGACCTCAAAATGCTAAGTGGATCATGCAGAGGATTTTAATTACCCATGTCAATGCTCCACTCCATTAAAAGGTAATCAGCAGGGGTGCCTGGGTAGTTCAGTTGGTTAAGTGGCTGCTTTGGCTCAGGTCATGAGCCTGGGGTCTTGGAATCAAGCCCTGGGATGGGTTCCCTGCTCAGAGGAGACCCAGCTTCTCCCTCTCTCTATCACTCTGCCTATTTGAGCTCTCTCTGTGTCAGATAAGTAAATAAACATTTTTTTTTTAAAGGTAATCAACAGATGCCTTAAGTTTTTTCCAAAATGCTTTCAGATTATTTTGTTCAATTTAAGAGCTCATTCCAGCCTAAAATAAAAGTAAGTGGGTGCCTGGGTGGCTCAGAGGGTTAAGCCTCTGCCTTGGGCTCAGGTCATGATCTCAGGGTCCTGGGATCGAGTCCCACATCGGGCTCTCTGCTCGGCAGGGAGCCTGCCTCCTCTTCTTTCTCTGCCTCCCTCTCTGCCTATTTGTGATCTCTCTCTCTCTCTCTCTCTCTCTCTCTCTGTCAAATAAATAAATAAAATCTTTTTTAAAAAATAAAATAATAGCAAGTGCTATCACCATTTTACAGAACATTGACTCAACAGTAAGATAAGTAGTAATGTAATCAATAGCTCAATAGCAAAATGAAACTTAAATCCATGCAATCTGATTTCCAGCTTACTGATCTACTAAGGAAAACTGCATCTTTTCATACCTATTTTGAAGTGTTTCTCAAACTGCAGTGTGTGTGTACATATATATCAACTATATCACATGCTGTCCATTCAATAACTGATAAATTCACAAACAGAAAAAGAGGCTGAACACAATTACGCAACTAAGAACTTAGGATAACACTCCTGTTCTCTTATGATATACTCTTAATACCCGCTTAAAAAAAGAAAAGAAAAGAATCAGGAAGTAGGAGGGAGAGATAAACATGTTAAAATCCTTTCACAAAAAACTACATATTTCTAATTACATCTAAGTTCGAGGTTTTTTTTAACCTGACAATATACTGTTAATGGCTTAATTGTTTGTCGTTTCCCTCACTGTATAATAATTTTTCTTTCTTTCCCGTGTAGAAGCAATCTACTCCCTAAAACCTAAGGTAAAATTGTTCATACATCTTCCACCTAAATATTCCTCCAGAATATGCCATATAAAGGAAAATAGGTTCTTAGGCGTTTCTCCTTTCTCGTAAAAATTCAATGCAACTCATGCCAATACTGGAGACAAAAAAAAAATCTACTTGGATTTACTGTGAAAAAAAGATCTGTAGACTATTTAAAGCCTACATGTTAATTTCTGTGCCATTAACTTCTTGATGTATTCTATTAAGTGTACAACAAAGGGAGGGAAATAAGTGTTAGATCACAACCTATGAATCTGGGTGGAACAAAGACTTCTCCTTTCATTATGCAGAGAACCAAGTTGCCAAAAAACGCTCGGCTCAGATACCATGCGTGGTTACTGACTGCACTCTGGGTATAGAGAAGAAAAAAATGAAACGCCGGTCAAATGCTGCCCCTGCCTACTCCTGCCCTCGCCCCTTGTGCCGCAGGTCTTGCCCCAGAGCTTGAGCCCCAATCCCTTTCTCCCCAATACACGGGACCCGCTGAACCCTACGAGTTCTACAGCCTCCCGCGTCTTCTACGCAGGCGCTTCGCCAGCCCCAGCAAAGCCGGGTTCCAAACCCAGTAGCTACCCCTCTCTCCGCCCTCTGCTGAGACCCCCAAACGCTGATCGCACCGACCACTGACGTAAGATCAGGCCAAAGCGGGGCCCGCGGAGCTGCCCCACGCCGCGGCTCGTCTCCCAGCCCCGCAGCTTCCTCCCCTCCTCCCCGCCAAGGCGTGCCCAGACAGGGACGCGAGCGCGCCGCTCGGTTCTCGCCCGGGCTCCGCAGCCGGGCGAGGAAGGAAGAATCCGCGCCGCCAGCTCCCCTCCCGCCTCTTGGCGGCAGCGAGGTGGGCACCAACCCTGCGCTCGCTCCCCGCTCGGGGGCCGACAAGCCCAGGGCGAGGGGTATCGCTCTGCCCCAGAGCCCGGTTGGCAGACAGGGGAAGGTGTGGTTCAGGAGCGGCGGCCTCCAAACTGGGGCCGGCGGTTCCCAGGTCCTCAGTCTGCGGCGCTGGGGCCTCACCCACGATCCCGGTCCCCACCGGCACCGAAGCCTACCCGAGACCCTTCTCCCGGGCCGCAAACGCCGCCCTAGGGGCCAAGGGCCGCCTGGGTCGGAACCCCGTCAGGTGGTGACAGGTGGCGACCGGTGACCATGGCAACTCGAGGTGCGGCGCGGCCGACCCCGCCTCCGCCTCCCGGAGTCACTCACCTGAGGGTTCCGGGACGAGTCCAGAGAAGCGGCTGAGGAGAAAGCGGCTAAGAGACCGGCGGACGCGGCCCCGACACGGCCGGGTCCGGGCTGGGACTGGAGCGCGAGGGCGGAGGTCTGTGTCTGTGCTGGCCGTCAGCTCTCCCTGCTGCCGCCCTCGCGTCAATCCATCAGACCATCAGTCCGTCCTTCTCCGCCCCTGCCCCTCCCGAAGTACCGCTCCGCAGACTGCGGTTGTCAAGCGGTGCTGAAGCCGAGCTCCAACCCCAGGACGCAGCCAATCACCGCGCTTCTCCGAGGCGCCTCAGGACCCCGCCGAGGGGCGGCCAGGCAGGTGCCTGAGCCAAAGGGAGACTCGACTGGGCGGGCCCTGGCTTGGAGCGGCGGGGACCCGCCTAGATGGATCAGCTCCCCGCCTGCCCTCCAAGGACCGACTGGACTCGGAGGAAAAGCTGGCCTGGCAGTTGGGTAAGGGACCAGCGGCCGAGACGTTACCCGCCGCTGGCCGGTGACCCTGCGTCCCGAAATAGCGCAGAGGGTGCCTGGGAATTGAGAAGTCATCTGCGCTTTAGGATCGTCTCAACATTCCTACCCGACAATTTATTAATAAAGACTAACGAAATAAATCTGGCCTCCTCCTCGTCTTTGAACGCTCCTGCAGGCCTTACTTCCTCCCGAAAACTCCAGGAGCTTAAATCTGCCCTTTCTTGATTTCTCCTTTTGTGATGCTGATATACCGCCACCACTCCGCTCCGAGCATTTTCCAGTTACTTAACACTTAACAGGTTCACAGGGTTTTGTTGTTGTTGTTTTTTGGGGGGTTTTGTTTGGTTGGTTTTTGGGTTTTTTGGTTGTTGTTTGCTACCCTTTTTACTTGTAAGCTCCTTGACAACAGGATCTCACTTTCCCACCCCACCGGTGCAGTAGTAGTCCACAAATAAACGTGATGCTTCACCGAGCTGAACTGAGCATTCAGTGGGTATAGCCATGTAGAAGAGCTAAGAATAAAGTGATACAAACCTGTTTAGAGCCTCGTCCTCATAAAGGCCAAATGCCAAGAGTGAGCGGGGCCTCCCAACTGGAGAAAAGGACATAAAAGAGAGCGGTAATAATAAACATCAAAAACATTTCTGAACAGGAAGAATTTAATCCAATTCAAGAAACAAGAAGCAATAGTGTGAGGGAAACGTTCTAAGAAAAATGTTTACAAATTCAGGGGAAACAGTTTATGCAAAACTTCTATTGCCCAGTCCTGATTAACCCCTGGAAGAAAGTCTTCATTAAGAACTCTCTCAAGCAAATAAATATAAGCACAAGTTAATGTTACCCAGGGTCCTGATATTTAAAAAAGGAGAAGAAGAAAAAGAAAAGAAGAAGAAGACAAAAAAATTTTACAGAATGTTTAAATTGGAAAAGTGGGCAGATATATTTTGGAAGTGCCAGTATAGTCTTTGCCAGTATAGTTCATCTGAAAATATGCTTCTTGGGTGCCTGGGTGGCTCAGTGGGTTAAAGCCTCTGACTTCGGCTCAGGTCATGATCTCAGGGTCCTGGGATTGAAGCCCACCTCGGGCTCTCTGCTCAGCAGGTAGCCTGCTTCTTCCTCTCTCTCTGCCTACTTATGATCTCCCTGTGTGTCAAATAAATAAATAAATCTTAAAAAAAAAAAGAAAAGAAAATATGCTTCTTGATCTTGAGTCTCAAACAATACCAGTTGCAAGAACTAAGCAGTATTTATTTAAATTTTCAACTAGATCTACAAAGAGTTATTAATCAGGGACAACTGACAAACATTTGACCACCTATTAAGGGCAGAGCACTACACAAAAGTAAGAACCTAATCTGGTACTAGATTTGTTTGGATATTCATTAAGCATAAAATGAAGCACTTCGCCTGTGTTCTCACTTAAGCCTCACAATCTCCTTTAAAATGCTAGTTAACTGGGCGCCTGGGTGGCTCAGTGGGTTAAAGCCTCTGCCATCGGCTAGGGCGTGATCTCAGCAGGGAGCCTGCTTCCCCCCCCCCTCTCTGCCTGCTTCTCTGCCTACTTCAGATCTCTGTCAAGTAAATAATTAAAATATTTAAGAAAAAAAATGCTTGTTAACTATTCCCACCTTAGAGATTAAGGAAAATAACTTGCCTAAGGTCAAACAGCTGTTCTGTAGGGGGAGCCAAGATTTGAACTATTATGATTTATAAACCCTCCTTTTTGCACTCTACCTCGGTGTAGCAACTGGAAATTTTAGCTTGAAAAAAGTGGACCTTAACCTGACAAGGTAGAGGGAGTAAGAGGTCTTATTCATGTTTATCCCCTCTCATATCCTGTGGCATAGTGTTATGTGCATCTAAATTTTCAAAAAGTAGTCGTCAGAATTGTTAGAAGCAAATGCATAACCATTGCATTTCCAGAAAAAGGGGATGGAGGATAGAGAAGAACTAGGCACTGAAATACAAGACATCTGGTACATCTTATCATTTGTTCAGTGATAAATGCATTGACTGTATATTCACTTCCTAATGTAACATCAAGTTTTACACCACAACCTTAATAGCTCTTAGCCTAGGGTATCACCTTTCCTTCTACACTCAGCCACACTGGTTAAGATTAGATCTTCTTGTCTTTCACTCCAGTTGCTGCAAAGCAGTGAATTGTTCAGAAAGGACAAGGCTTTCTTAGTTGAAGGACTGTCCTTAGATTCTGAGGTACTGCCTCAATCATTCACCAAATATTTATCCAGTGCCTACTCTGGATCAGGAACTAGGTTAGGCATCGTGTAAAAATGCAGGTTCTACCTTGTGGGAATGATTCATAGTGCCTTGTGATTCAAATGCCTATAGGCTAAGGTGGACCCCTTTTAATAAGATTCTCAAATCTCATTTCTAAAAAGGGAAAAGGAAGTTTTTGGTTTTCCCCAAATAATGGAAAGATATCTGAGCACAAGCGTAAATTGGGAAATCTTGTTTCAAGCCATTCAGGGGAAGTTCAGCAGGGATATGAGCACTTGTTTTAAAAGCTCCACTCTCCTTGTTAGAGCACATACACATAAATACCCACACCAAAAGAGCTGTGTGCTTTCGAGCCAGGGCACTGCTGGCTCTGGGAGAACAAACTCAATACCACCACTGCTGCTTCTCTTTCAAATAGGCATAAGGATTATGTAGGCTGAACACCTGAGTCTATAAGCACTCCTATCCAGACCCCTACACAAAAGATTTTATTATAGGTCAATGGCTGAACCTAGTAAAGAAAAATACCTTATTGTTTCAACATAGAAGAGATGTGCTTTTTTATATTAACATCCTGGATGTTAACATTGAAAACAAAAATTTTATTTTATTTTATTTATTTATTTTAAAGATTTTAGTTGACAGAGAGAGACACAGCCAAAGAGGGAACAGAGGCAGGGGAGTGGGAGAGGGAGAAGCAGCCTTCCGCCAAGCAGGGAGCCCAATGAGGGACTCAATCTCAGGACCCTCGGATCATGACCTGAGCTGAAGGCAGACACTTAACGAATGAGCCACCCAGGAGCCCCCCAAAAACAAAAAATTTTAAATATTTTGTTTTGGGAAAAAAATACCCCATTTTAATGAAGTCATTGACATATTTCAAAATCCAAAAAAAGAGGAAACTATAGGTTAAGAAATGTTAATAATACATAAATCACTTTAAGCATCATAATTTTGGATGGGTGTTTTCAGATAAGGTCAATCACTTTCTGGTAATAATCTTGAAACTATTTCATAGAACTTGCTAGAAAGATCGAAGAAAAACATGAGAGTAACCAAAATGAGTCTAGGTAGGTGTCTTACTGTAAGTTATGTGCTCCCAAAATACTTATTATAATCCTATCTCAGGGGCGCCTGGGTGGCTCAGTTGGTTAAGTGACTGCCTTCGGCTCAGGTCATGATCCCGGAGACCAGGGATAGAGTCCCACATCCGGCTCCCTGCTGGGCGGGAGGCCTGCTTCTCTCTCTCTCACTCCCCCTGCTGGTATTCCCTCTCTGGCTGTGTTTCTCTCTGTCAAATAAATAACATCTTTAAAAAAAGAAAAAAAAAGAAAAATCAGGCCTAGAGAAATGGGAATGTTCTGGGATACAGTCAGAGTGCTTAAAAAATAAGTAAAGCAGAGAAAGTCAATTATCATATGGTTTCACTTATGTGTGGAACATAAGGAATAACAGAGAGGACATTAGGAGAAGGAAAGGAAAAGTGAATTGGGGGAAATCGGAGGGGGAGATGGACCATGAGAGATTGGACTGTGAGAAACAAACTGAGGGTTTTGGAGGAGAGGGGGTGGGAGGATGAGTGAGTCTGGTGGTGGATATTGCATGGAGCACTGGGTGTGGGGCATAAACAGTGAGTCTTGGAACACTGCAAAAAAAAAAAAAAAAAAAAAAAGTTCTTGATTTTCAGGCAAAATTCTCTGTCATCAGCTTTTGGGTGATGAAGCTTCCAGAGGATGCAGGAAGTAAAGATACTGGAAATAAAATTGCCCTCTTTGAATTACCTCTGAGCTCAATATGTGAATGAATTAGAGTAGAAATATACAAAGTCACCTGAAAGCCACAAACAGACCATGCTTGGATGGGTATTGTCACTAGAAGTGAAAACTCAAACCAAGTCTCCGGGGTTAGCAATAAAGGAATCTTGAAAATTGCTCCTCGGGAAACACACCCCGACGCACGGCTTCAGGGCCTAGGGAGCCATTCTTCTTGTTTCTGTATAAACTTTATCCTCTTACCTGATGCTCTACCCAAGACATTCATCTAACTTCTCATTCTGATTCACCTTCATATTTATGCTTTCATTTCCCACATTCCCAGGGTAGGGAAGAATTTGCTGGTCAAAACCCATGAAAGTTTTACCTGCTTATGTAAATTAGCATTCATGTTCATACATTGGTCTTACAAGCTTGGTTTCTAAGTCTACCCTGAAAGATGGATGTGCTCTCCATTTGCTGATGAAATCAGTTTCCAAGCCTGAAGTGATGCAAATCAAACTCTAGACTACATATTCACCTAAGTAATACACCCCCCAAGGCCAACAGACTCTCCAGACACTATTTCTTTCCACTGATGAGAAGCCAAAGGAGCTATTGCCCCATTTAAAATTTTCTACACTTAGAATATTACAGCTTTTAGTTAAGAAAATCAGTTTAAATACAGTAAAACCAATTTTAGGTGAATCATAAATTATATCAGATGTTCTGTTTCAGCATCAAATAAACATGCTAGCTAAAAAAAATATATATATATATATATATATATATATATATTTTTTTTTTAAAGAGAAAGCCTCACTTATATAAGTAGGGAAGGAAGAGCTACTAGAAATTAATAGAAATTTAGACTTACCCAGGGCAATGAGTAACCAAAGGCAGTGGGTGACACCTTGTTTAGATTTTGTTGCAAACAGCCTATGGGAGGCAGAATAAGAGCTCCTCCAAAGCCCTCAACATCCTAATCCTCAGAACCTGTGAATATGCTACTTTACATGGTAAGAGACTTTGCTGGTGTGATTAAGTTAAGGATTTTTAAATGGGGAGGTTATTCTGGGTTATCCAGATGGGTCCAATATAATCACATGGGTACTTAGAAGCAGAGAATCTTCCCCAGCAGGGGTCAGAGAGTGATAGGGACTATAGAAGAAAGCTCAGAAAGATGCAGCATTGCTAACTTGGAAGACAGAAGAGGACTAAGAGTCAAAGAATGCAGGCTCTAGATGCTGGAAAAGGCAAGTAATCAGGTTCTCTCCTAGAACATCCAGAAAGGCATGTAGTACTTTGATTTCAGCACCAGTGAGGCCCATGTCAGACTTCTGACCTGAAGAACTGGTAAAATAATGACTTTGTTGTTTTAAGTTACTAAAGTTACAGTAATCTATTACAGAAACAATAGAAAACAAATATATAAACTCTAAAAGCTATTTTGAGACAAATTAGGAGATTTAAACAGGGATTGGGTATTAAATGGAGTATTGAGGAATTAATGTTAATTTGTGTTAGGGTATAATAGTATTTGGGCTACCTTTTAAAACTTTTTGTTAGAAATGACAAGGTGGAGTATTTATAGTTGAAATGATACAATGAAAGCTGGGATTTGCCTTAAAGTATTGCTCCTTTCTCCCCAAAAGATAAGACATTGAAGTTGGCAAAGGTCAGTTAAATTGTTGAAGATGCGGGCGCTCATGATACTATTCTATTAGTGTGTATACTTGAGATGTTTCATAGTAAGTTTATGTGAATTTAGAAAAGCACCTGAACACTACAGCTCAAGCACTGTCCCAAATAGTTTTCTGTGATGATGAAAAAATGTTCTGCAGGGGCGCCTGGGTGGCTCAGTTGGTTAAGCGACTGCCTTCGGCTCAGGGCATGATCCCAGAGACCCAGGATGGAGTCCCACACCGGGCTTCCTGCTCAGCGGGAAGCCTGCTTCTCCCTCTCTCACTCCCCCTGCTTGTGTTCCCTCTCTGGCTGCGTTTCTCTCTGTCAAATAAATAAAATCTTAAAAAAAAAAAAAATGTTCTGCATCAGCACTGTTCAATGCAGCAGCCACTAGTCATGGGGCTGATGAGCACCTGAAATACAGCCAGCACAACTGAGGAATTGAAGGTTTCATTTCATTTGAATGAAGTAAATTTAAATAGTCCCATGGGGCTAGTGGCTACCATATTACACAGTGTAGCTCTAGACATTAGAAGGGAGTTGTGTTACCTTACTAGTAGAATTTAAATAAGCTCATGAATCACGTCAGTGCTACATCTGTTATTTTTGTCTGCTCAGCCTCTCTTTCCTTTTCTCACGAATAGTACCCAGCTTTTACCTCCTACCCTCACTCCTGGGGATCTTCTGTATTGGTAAGTGAAGTAGCTCCCTAGATCAGCTGTATGGATGGAAACCCTAGAATTGCTATCATGTTCCCTTGACACACTGAGGTTCCTGAAAGAATAAAACCAAAATTAGAATATAGATGGACAGAGTCTTGATTCTCAAGTTCTTTTTTTTTTTTTTTAAGATTTTATTTATTTGACAGAGAGAAACACAGCCAGAGAGGGAACACAAGCAGGGGGAGTGAGAGAGGGAGAAGCAGGCCTCCCGCCGAGCAGGGAGCCCTGATGTGGGACTTGATCCGGGGTCTCTGGGATCATGACTTGAGCCAAAGGCAGTCACTTAACCAACTGAGCCACGCAGGTGCCCTTGATTCTCAAGTTCTTAAACCCAGTCAACCCTAGGCAATCAACTCCATTCCTACTTTTCCTTGTTTCAGCTAGATAAACCAATAAATTCCTCTCTTCTGCTTATACTATTTTTTTAAAAGATTTTATTTATTTATTTGACAGAGAAAGAGAGAGAGAGAGAGATCACAAATAGGCAGAGAAGCAGGCAGAGAAAGAGGGGGAAGCAGGCTCCCAGCTGAGCAGAGAGCCCGACGACGTGGGACTTGATCCCAGGACCCTGAGATCATGACCTGAGCCAAAGGCAGAGGCTTAACCTGTTTTCTGAGCCACCAGGTGCCCCTGCTTATGCTATTTTTGAGTCAAGTTCTATCACTTGCAACTTACAATACAAGGTCCCATAAAAGAAAACTTCTTACCTGCTAGGGTCACTAGCAAAATAGTACGATTAATAGCACTGCTATGGACTGAACTGTAACCCCCAGAAATTTGTTATGCTGTAACCCTAACCCAGCCCTCCCTCCCACCCGACTATATTGGAGACAGGGCTTTTAAGGAGGCTATTAAGGTTAAATGAAGTCATAAGGGTGGAACCCTGGTGCCCCAATAAAAAGAGGAAGAAACAAGAGCTCCCTCAGACAAGTGCAGACACAGGGAGAAGGCAGTTATCTGCAGCCCAGAAAGAGCCCTCATCAGACCCCAACCATGTTGGCACCCTGATCTCACACTTCCAGCCTCCAGAACTGTGTGAAAGTAAATTTGTTGTTTCAACTGCCCACTCTGATATTTTGTTACAGCAGCCCTAGCTAAGAGGGGTACCCAGGAGAGCTCCCCTAGTGCCAATTACCAGTTCTTTCTTCAGGGTGAAGTACACCCTGATTAGCAAAAATAGTGATATATGGAGATGTTATTTCCAATTGGTTTGCCTTTTTTTTTTTTTTTTTTTTTTTGGTAGCCTCCATGTCCAACCCAGGGTTTGAACTCATGACCGAGACTGAGAGTCACATCCTCTACCAACTAAGTCAGCCAGGTGCCCTGGTTATTTACTTTTTTAAAATAACAAAAAAAAATCAGCCCAGCTATCTTGAATCTCAGTATCAATTCAGGAGGATTATAAGAATGTAGAAAAGAAGATTTGAGTGAGATTAAGTAGCCAGAATTTTATTACTAGTAATGGGGAGAAAAGGCTGATAAATCATAGTCAATTTCAATTATTAATCTTTTACTTTATTCCTTGTATCAACAGATTAAGTGAAATTCTCCTACATGCTGATTTATAATGTTTATAAGCAGCAAACAAACACTGTTTCACAAACAGTAACATTCAGTAATCCCTTTAAATGCAGTTTTCAGCCTTATTTTCAGCCAAGTGCAATAATTTAATACAATAAGCTAAACACACACAAAATTTGCATATCTTGAAATACAAAAGTGGTTTCCATAGCCATATATGGTTTTAGTCAAGTACACATTTCCACAATGAACAAGTACTAACAAATATGTTAATAAAATACCATCCCAAATGCTTATCCTGCCATCAGCTTTTTAAGCAATACCATTCCTACCACTGAAAGCATTTTTAGAAGCTTTAATCTGACCTGAGAAAAATGAGTTCTCTTAAAACTTGACAACTAGTACATTATAAGCCCAAAAGGTTTTAAATCAAAAGTCTTCCAATACGGAAGAATTCACATGAAACTTTTAGTTTAAAAAAATAAAATCATTCTTGTGATCTAAAGAAAATACTAAAAAACAAATAGTTTAGATAGACATTCCTAAAAAGACTATTATTTTATTGTATCATCTTCTCCTTAAAAAAGAAAAACCAGTTCACTATCTTTTAATAATCTTAGACTACCGTAGTCTAAAAACTTTAGAATACATGAAACACGTCTTAGCAATCATTGTCAAAGGTTCCCTACTATAGATTTCATATATTAAACAGCTATGGTATAGCCTACAATGACACAAATACACCCAATATGTAAATACTACTTCATCATTTAGACAATCAAAAGTCAGAAGGAACCGCCTGGTTTGCAAGGTACTTCAATTTACATGTGGTCATTAAAACCCAGTAAGTAATTCAAGGGCAACTCAAGGCTCAAATATCACTCTAAAATTGAAGACACGAAAATAAAAGCTGAAAAATTTGTGTTTCTCCATCTTGCATATACATGGCTAGATATCAGGACCTCACTGTGGAAAATACAGTTATTATACATGGTCTCCCCAGAAGATAATGAAGCTTCAGAAAGTACAGGAGTCAAGATCCATAGTTTGCTTCATCAAATGCTTTTCTAGCTCGCTTCAATTCTTCATTCATAGTAAGCAAGTCTTTAACCCTAGCAAACTTCCTTGGGTCCTTTCGAATCAAGAAGACGATGTCTTCAACTTGTACCCGGCCTTGTCTTCCAATTGACATTGCCTTGTGAGTCTATTACAAAGAAATAAATTAAATTAAACAAATCTAATATTTTACTCTCAATTTGCATTTATTTAATACTGGTGAGTCTGAAGACTTTCTCTTCTAATTATTATAGCTATTAATCTGTGAATTGTCTTTCTATTGGTGTCCTTTGTCCACTTTCTGCTGTTATAGGAATGCTTCCCTTAATAGTTTATAGACATTTTTTAATACTAAGGACATTAAAATGATCAAATTACTGATGTTTCTTTTTTGATCTATGTAGCTATTGTCTTCATTTTTATAAAATAATTCTATAATTTCTTTGTAACTGTACATTTAAACTGTCTCAGTAGTTGATAAATAATGGTAGGTTTTCTTTTGTTTTTTTTAAAAAGATTTTATTTATTTGACAGAGAGAAACACAGCGAGAGAGGAAACACAAGCAGGGGGAGTGAGAGAGGGAGAAGCAGGTTTCCCACTGGGCAGGGAGCCCGATGTGGGGGATGTGGGGGCTCGATCCTGGGTCTCCGGGACCATGACCTGAGCCAAAGGCCGTCGCTTAACCAACTGAGCCACCCAGGCACCCCCAATAATGGTAGGTTTTCTTAAATTCAAATATATCTCATCTCTTATCATATATTCACCCTGTACAAAAAAAAGGTTTGGGATGCCTGGGTGACAAAGTCAGTTAATCATCTGCCTTTGGCTCAGGTCATGATCCCAACGCCACGTCGGGCTCCCTGCTCAGTAAGGAATCTGTTTCTCCTTCTGCCCGCACACCCCCCAAGCTCATTCTCTCTCACTTATATAAAATCTTTAGAAAACAAAGGTTCATCATAGCATTATTTCTAATGACTAAAAAAGGGGAATATAGTATTTAGTAAGGCATTAAATTAATCTGTGCCCGTCTAATCAATTAACATTATGAAGCCAAGAAAATTATAGAGTATTATGCAAGGTCATGGGGGACAGAGTTCTACTTAAGTGAAAGAGCAGGCTCTAAGAGAAAATATACTGTATGATTTCAACTTAATAAAGTTTAAAAATATGTGCAAAAAAACAAGGAAATATTCACCAAAATCTCAGCATTAGTTGTCTGTAGGTAGAAGGATTACAGATTTCTATTTTCTTTCCTTTTTTTTTAAGATTTTATTTGAGAGAGAGAAAGAGGGCACAGAGGGAGAGTAAAAGGGAGGAGAAGCAGATTCCCCTATGAACAGAGAGCCTGATGTGGGGTTCCAATCCAGGATCCTGAGATCATGACCTGAGCAGAAAGCAGATGACTTTCTCTTGCCCAACCAACTGAGCCACCTAGGTGCCCCTTTGCTGAACTTTTTTATATTTCCTAAATTTAATAAATATTACTTTTCTAAATGGAAAAGAATTCTTAAAAATGCATACTCTGACACAGGAATTTTACTTCTATTATTCTGTGCTAAGGCAATAATCCATAACACAGGGGTAAAAAAATAAAAATACATTTAAATAAATACTGGGGGACGCCTGGGTGGCTCAGTTGTTAAGCATTCTTTGGCTCAGGTCATGATCCTAGAGTTTTGGGATCCAGCCCCACATCAGGATCCCTGCTCAGCAGGAGGCCTGCTTCTCCCTCTCACTCCTCCTGCTTGTGTTCCCTCTCTAGCTGTGTTTCTCTCTGTCAAATAAATAAATAAAATCTAAAATAAATATACATACATACATACATACATACTGGAAGGAGGAAACTTATACTAGATGATGACATTACAGTTATTTTTAAATTTTATTCAAGGATCTTATAATTATGTCCTTATAAGTAAAATTCAGGAGAGGGTAGAATATTCTATGTGTACATATGTACATGTGTACATGTTTATGTATCTATGTATCTTCAATGATAAACAGTAATCCATAACCTCCACAAATAAGGCAATCAAATGGATGAGCTTATTTCAAAAAGATGGCATGGTTCTAGTCTTAACCAGAAGTTAGAATTTCAAATATATTACTGAATTAACTAAGACCAATTACAAAAAAATCTTACCATTTCCGTGATGAACTCTATGACAAGGTCTTCAAGAATATCCACTGACTCGGTATAAGGATTCTGGTCATCCCCAAACCCATACATCATACATCGTACTGTAAAAGACAAGCATTTTTGTTTACTTGAACAAATTTAACAATTTCACCCATACTTTTTTCAAATTAGAAATGCACCATGATAGAGAAGATGCCTGTATAAACATATTTACATAGTGTCTACAAGTATGGACTTAAGTGTAAAGGCCTTTAACCATAATCTCATAACCAACTGTTCCTACCTGTCCTTCCCTAGTAGGAACTCCTGTTCCCTCCCAGCTACTAAACCCTGACATCAATATTCTTTCCCTAACCTCTATTACCTATTCAGCGACAAGCCTGGAATAACTTGAAGTAGGAAACTCCATAGCAGTGATAGGATGAGTAGCAATGGCTCAGCCCTTACTGGGTGTGTTCTGTGTGTCTATGGTGTAGGGTGAGGTGAGGGTAGTGGGGCATTGGAAAAGAGAAGGCAAAATCCTTTTTGATGCTAACACAGGGAAAAGCACATGAGAGAAAGTGCTCCAAATACTTCTTATATGAAGAAAAGGGAAATCAAATGGAGAAAGCAAACTGTGTAGAATCTTGATATTTCATTCCCCAGTTCAATGCACTGCTAACATCTGAAAGAACCACAGAAAATGCAAAAGAGAAAAAAAACTCTATTTAATACAGAGTAATACAAATATCACTCATTTAATCCTCCCTATTCCATTTAGGTGAGAAAACTGAGGCACTGAGCTAAGTGATTTACCCAAGGTCACACAATTAATAAGAGATAGAGCCTATGTTTGAACACAGCTGATCTGGCTCCAGAGTCTATATTCCTACTCTCAACAGTATTACACTTCTAGGTAGTTTAAGGCAGATGGGAACCATACAGATTATTATCCTATGGTCTAGAAACCCCCCGTTAGTCTATAGACAGGCTTTGAGAAATCCTTGAACCCTTCTGAAATTATATGCAAAAATGGTATATATTATTTGTGTGTGTGCATTGTTCTACAAAGAATAATCAACTCTCATCAGATTCTGAAAGGGGTATATAAATGTAAAAACAAAAACAAAAACAAAAACTGTCATAGGTTGGAAATGTTCTGTACCTTGATCTGAGTAGTGGTTATAAGTCTATGTAAATACATAAAATTCATCAAGCTGTTTAAGACTAGTACAATTTAAGTACAATAAAAACAAAACAAAACAAAATCTAGAACACTTCTAAAGGAATAAACGAGTACATTGGGAATAATTCCTATTTAGGAGAAGCAAAAGCTGGTCAAACTGAAAGTATTAGGTACACCAGCCTGGGGAGGAAAAGAAAGGTGCAATTTGGAAGTCAGTCTGTGACAGAGGTATCCCTAGGGTTTAAACCGGCAAGAAAGAGCCTTTAGGTCCAGATACAGGAAGTACAAAACAAACACAAGAGCCAATATTTTTTCTCCCTTTTGGATTCTGACAACTTTTTTGCCTTTTGAGATAATTTCAGACTTACAAAAGAGCTGCAAAAATAGTACATAGCTCCAAAATACCTTACATCCACCATTCCCTAATGTTAATTAAAATCTTAGAGCCATGGACATTTCTCAAAATGAAAAAATTAACACTGATACAAGTACAGAACTTATTCAGATTGTATATTTTTCAATTCATGTATTTTTCCTCTTTCAGGATCCCACACTATTTGGCTATCATGCCTCCTCATCTTCCACTGAGCAGTGACAGTTCCTCAGACTTTTCTCATCTTTCATGACTTTGACACTTTGGAAGGATACTGGTTAGTGATCCTATAGAATGTTCTCCAGTTTGGGTTTGTCTGGTGTTTTCTCATGATTAGACTATGGTTACACATTACTAGAAAGGGTACCATAGAGGTGATGAACCCTCTTACTTCATCAGATCAAAGATATATGTTAACATATATTACTGGTGATACTGACTTTGATCATTTGGCTAATACTTTAGACATTACTTGTCTGCCAGGATTCTCCACCATAAGCTTACTATTCTTCCTTAAATATTTGAGGAAGATACTTTGTCATTACCATTTTGATGGGCATAATTCACTATTATGTATGTAAACTGCATTTGGCTAAAGGATTTGTAAAGACACAAATGCCAATGAACGCTTTTAAAATTTGTGTTATAATAGCAAAATTTTTTTTAAAAAGAATGCTTAGGAGAACAGATCTTGGCCATAAGGTATATCAAGATTCAGGTAAGACAAGGAGAAGTGTGTGAAGATTCCAAATTCTTACCATCACAAAAATAAAGCAATCCAAGTAGAACAAAGGTTTCTGCTAAAAACTGATAATGCAAACATCATTTTTTTTATGGAGGATTTGAGTCGTTAAATATCGTTAAATATGGAGGATTTGAGTCGTTAAAAAAAAATAAAAAGACCTACTGACTGCAGTTTCAAGAGCATTTGGGAACCATCTGTCTGACCCAGCATAAATAAACTATACCATCCGTTCATGTGTTATCTCATCTGTCAATACCCAGCCATAACTATGTGTAAAGAACACAGGATGGAGAGCACATTGTCACAGTGCCTTTCAGGGGTTGGCTTTGACCATCACTAGGAACAGCAGCTCTCCCTCTTATTGCTGCCAAAAGAGTCAAACCTGTCTACTGAGGGAATGCACTAGAGAACCGATACAGTGTAATCTCTATGCCACTGTAATGTCTTCTCCAATGTCTTAATCCAAAAACCCCAATTTAATTCCTTATCCTTGGAACTTGTCCCAGGATGCATCAAAACCTTTGACTTGTAGCCAAAGGAGTTCTGCTGCAATAGTAAGGGACACAAAAAGTAATGGAGGTATGCTCTAAGGCCCTGAATTGAAACACTGATCATATTTCCTCACTTGGAAAAAAAGAAAAAGAAAAAAGTGTATACACACACCCACCCACCTACACACACTTTAACTTGGGGTTAGGATCACTAGTGTCTATGATTCAGAAGTTAAAGAGAATTTTATAGGCAAATCTGAGAATACTGTCCCCATAGAGAAACACATTCAGAACATTAATCTACTTTGAAAAGACATGTCCAAAAGTTTTAATTATCTGTAACTAAATCACATAGTAAAATATTACTTACATTCTTTAGAAAAAAGTCTCTTCCTTTTACCCTGTCCGCCTTCTGCACCTCCTCCAATTTCTTCATTTTCTTCCTCAAACTGTAAGGTAAAACATACATATAGAAAAAAAAAAAACATACATATAGAAATACCAAGTACTGCATCTGATTTTTAAATAATTAACATTATTATTTTTTCCATTTTCAACACTGATATCATGCCAGAAAGCCTAAACAAATCATGATATCTTAATGTTTTAGGAGCCTTAAATACTATTCAGTCCAACTTCCCACTCACGAAGCAATGGCTTCCACAATGTCCCTAACAAATAATCCTACTGCCTCTCCTGGAAGAGTTCCAATGACCATACTTTTTTTTTTTTTTTAACCGACTAGGTAGCCTACTACTGCACTGTTTTACTATTAAGTGTTGGTATTAAAAAAAAGGAAAGTTGCTACTGAATCGAAGTATGCAAAACTAGTATTTACTAAGCACTGCTTATACAGGGCTAGGAACTTTCCTCAAATAAGCCTTAACCCCATTTTATGACACAAAAACTGAGGCTCAAAGTTAAGTAACTTGCTCACAGAAAACAGAAATTTTGAAATCCAGATTCCCTGACTTTAGGTCCATTATTTCCCCTTAACTTTACATTACGCATATAGTTTTGTTACCAGCTGCAGGGTTCATTCACAATGAGAGCTAACAAATATTAGCTTTGTCCTCTGACGACTGTCCTGGCGATTCAAAGAGTGTCTAGGAAATATAGAGCAAAAGCAAAGAAAAAGGAGCCACCTTCCTACTCTTCCTTCACGTCCTGCCCCACATACTAAGAGATGAATCCGAAGGGAAAGGCTAGCACAGCCTGAAGCCCTCGAACTCTCCCGAGTGAATTCGCTAAGGAAAATCTCGAGAGATTCTGAACTCAGGCTCCGCTTCTGTACCCCAAGGAGTGAAGAAAAGAGTGGGTTGGAAAGCAGTGGTCACTTACAGTAGGGTCTTCCTCCTCGTCTGCCATGCCGCCAGCCAGCCTTCCAACACTCTGCCACCTCGCTCCCACCGGCCCTTTTATTTCCTCTGCCTCACTTCCGGTGACGTGCAGGGTGGGGCGGGGCTGGGCGGGGAACCCGCGGGCACTAAGCGCAGGAGCTGGCGGAGTTTAGGGTGGGAGGGACGAGCTCTGTCCTCTGTGATCAAGATCACGATTAGGAGCACCTGGGCGGCTCAGTTGGTTGAGCGACTGCCGTCATGATCCCGGAGACCTGGGATCGAGTCCCATATCGGGCTCCCTGCTTGGCAGGAAGCCTGCTTCTCCCTCTCTCACTCCCCCTGCTTGTGTTCCCTCTCTGGCTGTGTTTCTCTCTGTCAAATAAATAAAAAATTCTTAAAAAAAAAATCACAGATTAAATAAAACCGTGTTGTGGCCCTGAATTGGCTTCTACATCTCGAATCACCGCTTCCTCTTTCGGGGCTGTGAAGCTCTGCCTCATTGAGGGTGCAGCCCGGAGAGTGTATTTAAACAATTTATAGATACACTGTTATTAATTGCCAAGCACTATACGGGTAATATTGGGTTTGTTTTTCTTCCTTACTAGTTTTTAAGAGGAAAACACCACCCCTTAGACCGAGGATTAAATATTTGTGGGGAGTTTTTTGTTCAGAACAACGAGGAAAACCACTGGCATTAGAAGGCTGAAGCTAGGGATATCAAATGTTCTGCAGTGCAAGACATGATGCCACACAAGGAAAAGTCCCACAGTGAATGTCCCGCTAAACATTCATGCAAACGAGAAAGCTTTAATTATCTGAGCCTAGAACTTAATTTTGTTAACATATAGACACAAAGCATGTCCTATGCTCTTAACTTACATTTAATTTTCTAGGAATGCACATGTGAGATAATATAAAATATAGGTATAGTGGTCTCTGCTGCCAGTTCCTGGCACAGAGCTCCTAAAACTCTTGCAATTTCCTAAGTTATAAGAGCATAGGAGCATCTTTTGTTCTCATGAGCCAATTTAGAGTGGGCTCCTGATTGGGGGCTGGTCACCAGAAAGACCCAACCATGATCAGGAGGTTGGGAAGTGGATCTCTCAGCACAGATGAGGAGAGAATTAGGAACACCTTGTAAGTGGCATTCCATCACTTCTGTCTTATATTTATTTATTTTTTAAATTTTATTTATTTATTTGACAGATCACAAGTAGGCAGAGAGGCAGGCAGAGAGGAGGAAGCAGGTTTCCTGCTGAGCAGAGTCCCATGCGGGCCTCGATCCCAGGATCCTGAGATCATGACCTGAGCTGAAGGCAGAGGCTTTAACCCACTGAGCCACCCAGGCGCCCACTTCTGTCTTATTTTTAGCCCCAGCTCCCATTCTCCGGAGAGTGGAGGGAAGCTAAAAATGTAGTTAATAATTGATATGCCCACAGGAGGCATAAAAATCCCAGTAGTAGGTGTTGGGCTGGCTGAGAGACAGGGGCACCCAAACTGGTGGACATCACAGACTAGGTCAAGATGGCTGATCTTCTCTCCAAAGCAGCCATGCCCACCAAGTCATCTCCAGTAAATTGAAACCTAGCCAGGGGGACTGAAAATTCCCCTGCCCGACTTTCCCGCCAGGGACCACCCACCATTATCTGAACCTTCCCCACCCCCAACCAATCACCTAGGGATACGATGTTCCCTTACCTAATGTGGGAAAAAACCCACCTGAATCCAGACCTGGACCGGTAAGGCTTAAAAACCCTTACACTCCCCAACCCAGTCTCGACTTTCCCAACTCTCCTCTCCGGAGTCACGGAACGTCGCAGGAGGGTGCTTGCAATAAAGTTCACTCTTTGGACCCTGTTTGCCTTAGCGGTCTCCGTTCCATTCACTACGGAAAAACCTAACAGTAGGGGGTTTGGAGAGCTTCCAGGTTGGGGAAGACACCCTCCTCTGGAGAGAATGACACACCCCCAACTCCACTGGGACAGAAGCTCTTCACTTAGGACCCTCCCAGACCTCACTCTCATCATCTGACTGTTCACTTAAGTAAATATTTCCCTGAGTTCTGTGAGGTCTTCTAGCAAATAAATCCCAGGGGGAGGAAGTCATGGGAAACTCTGGTTTGTAGCCAAGTTGGACAGACATATGGGTAACCTGGGACCTACTACTTGTAATTGGCATTGTAAGGTCCAGTTTTGGAATCCAGGCTGCCATCTTGTTTTCTCAGAAAAACAGCTCCAGGTGTTATGGATAAATGGCCCCTGGAAAACAAAGGTGAGCCAGGTTGGGGGAGATGCCCAACCAGTTAAACTCCTTAATCTCCCTTGGGGGGGGGGGGGAGGTTCCCGGGGAGGTATTTAGATGCAAACTAAGAATGGGCCGTTGACTTGTGAACTGCGTGACTCCTGCTTGCTGGGTGAAATGCATATAAACCCCTAGACCCTGGCATTCAGGGTCATTGCTGAAACCCGCTGTGCCGGGGGCAGATGCTTGGACCCCAACTAGCTGGTAATAAACCTCGCTGTGCGATCTGCATCATCCTGAGCATCCTCGGTTTCTTTTTGGAGAGGCGGTCGATACCAGACTTTAACAGCATCTAAAGTGGGAGGCAGTCTTGTGGGACTGAGCCCTTAGCCCGTGGGACCTAACACTATTTCCAAGTAGGTAGGGTCAGAATTGAGTTAGATCGTAGGACACACAGCTGGCATCGCAGAACATTTGGTGTGGGAAAAGAAACCCACATTTGGTGACCAGAAGTGTCAGAAGTGAAATGTTCGTATGAAAGTAAAGAAGACAGACACAGGAAGGAATGAACTGACAGTTTTCCCCAAAATAGTTATATCCTCTGGTGTAGTCATGCCTAAGCATTCATAGCTTGAAACACATATTACAATTCACTGTCTGTATTTCATCTTTATATTACAATAAGGCATTATATAGTATTTTTAAATTATTGGATAGGTATATTTGTTACTTGTTGTTCAGTAACAAGTTATCCCTAAACTTAGTGGCTTAAAACAAATGTTTATGACACAGTTTCTTTGGGTCAGGAATTTGGGTGCAGGTGAGAAGCATGAAAAATAAAATTAGGACCATTATGCCTTATACCTCTAACAGCCACCTGGCTTCTGTACACTCGCTTGCGAGACCCTAAGAAAGTGGAAAAACACTAGCAGCCCTCCTATAGCCATCCTGTAATCACACAGCCCCCTCTCTCCGTGCCTTCAGATCTAAGAACCAGAGATAAAGGCCTTTTGGTTCCAGGAATGTGGCTACGTTGAAAGACTCACCCTTCCCCCTTTCATGCTGGGTGTTGCAGGAGGGAGTGCCCCTCTGTGGTTTCAAGTTAATAAGCACGGGAACCAATCAGATCATGCTGGTGTTCAAATTTAAATGTCAGCCAATAAGAGTCCAAGTACCGGGAAAAGTCCCGAACTTGTTTGTGCCTATCTATAAAAAGCTGTAAAATCTGCTGCACTGGGCCTCTTATCATCACCCGTAATGAGTGCGCAGAGGTCCGGGTTCGAACTCCCAATAAACGACCCTTGCCGTTTGGCTTTGACTCTGGACTCTGGTGGTCGTCTTTGGGGGGTCTCTGAAGTTGGGCATTTCACAGGTTAGCTGGGTGCAGGTTAGCTGTCTTGAGGTCCCTTAAGTTGCTGGAGGGTGTTTGGCTGGGGCTGCAGTCTTGTGGGGGGGGGCCGGGGGTATTGATATGGAAAGATCTGCTTGCAAAATCACTTACATGGTTGTCCACAGGATTCAGTTCCTTCATGTTGTTAGATTAAGGGCCTCGGTCCTTCACTGGCTGTTGCCAAAGGGCCTCCCTCAGTTTCTTGCCACATGGTCCTCTCCATATGGCCACTTACAACATGGCAGCTGGTTTATCTCAGCAGAGATGAGGGAGAGAATTAAGAACACCCAAGACACAAACCACAGGTTTGGTTTGGTTTGGTTTGTAACCTAAACTTGTAAGTGGCATCCCATCACCTCTGTCTTACTCTATTTAAGAGAATTCAATTAAGTGCAGCCTCCACTCGGGGGTAGGGGGGGATTACACAAGGATGAGTATACCAGGAGGCAGACATCATTGGGGTTCTCTGAGAGTCTGCCTACAATAGTAGGTTATATGATCTGTGAATGTCATTTCAGAATAATAAAGGAGACATTATAATACTTTTGATATTGTTGAGTCTAATAGGGTTGAGAATCGCTGTGTTAGGTAGTGATGAAACTCTGGCCTTGTCCAGAGGTTCAGGAATAAAACATTCAGAGTGTCCATTATCAAGGCATAGATGAAGTGTGCTGGGTGCACACCGAGAAATACTCTGCAGCAATCAGAAGTAATGTTAGTCTTAACAACATGGCCAGACTTAGATACATAACGCTAAATTTAAAAAGAAACACAATGAGATCTATAATGCAAATTAAATATAGAGACACACAAAAAGTAGATATTTTACAGGAACAGATAAAAAAAAATAGACGTAAAATACATTGAGAGGTTGTGAGGCAATGCACAGATAAATAACAGGTGAAGGACTTTGGAAGGGCCATTACAATAGTATGTGATGAACTGCAGAGCATCAATAATTCAACCTTCTGAACCCAAGATCCAGAAAATAGATGATTAAAAAAAAAATGCAGTTACGATGAGAGCAGAAATAAAGCACAGAGAGTGAAAAGTCATTGTATACTTCTGTGAAGTGTTTCAGGTGGATTACCAGAGCTCAGTTTGTTAGATGGGAATGCAAGAAATGAGGCTGGAATGAAACTGGAGTGAGAGTGTGAAAGGCCTGCAATGTTCTCTTCAGAGACTGCACTTCATACTGCAGAGTTCCTGGGAGGTCTTTAAGCAGAAGAGACACAAGGCCCTAACTTTTTTTTTTTTTTTAAACATCACTTTGAACAGGGAGACCTATGATGAGAGATGATTAGAACCTGAATTAAAAAGAAGGAACTTTAGGAGGTAGAATTTACAGGACTTTGTGTCTGAATGAAACTGAGAGCTATGCAAAGAGAGATTTACATCCAGATGGATGGAACATGATTAATATAAATTGGAAAGCAAAATGGGAAAGCAATTGGGGAGAAAATTAGCTCAGTTTAAGAGTCTAGAGATGTCCTGGGGCACCTGGGTGGCTCAGTTGTTAAGTGTCTGCCCTCAGCTCAGGTCATAATCCCAGGGTCCTGGGATCAAGCCCCACATCGCATCAAGGCTCCCTGCTCATTGAGGAGCCTGCTTCTCCCTCTCCCACTCCCCTTGCTTGTGTTCCCTCTCTTGCTGTGTCTCTGTCAAATAAATAAAAATCTTAAAAAAAAAAAAAAAAGAGTTTAAGAGATTTAAGATGAGGCCTTGGATCTGACAATTTGGAGGAGGTAGAATAATCTGGACAAAATAGTTCTGGGCAATAGTGAAGACAGAAGCCAGATTATAAGAGGTTAAGGAATGAGTGTATAGTTGGGAGTGAAGGGTAGAAAAGCTAAGAGAGGAAAAAAGCCTTAAAGATTAGTAGGATCAAGAGAGGTGGACTTGGAATAAAGGACTACCAAATGAGTAAGGCTGTGAATTTGTGCTGGACACTTAGCTAACTGCTAGAAAAAGTCAGGTTTTCATTATGGCAAAAAAAAGGGGGGGGCGGGGGAATAAGCTCCTAAAGGAAAGGTTAATGACAAAAGAGATTTGTTCCCAAAAGAATGGAGTCAGCAGAGAGGCAGACAGCAGTAGCTGATAGAAGGGAGCTGTAGAGCTGAGTTGTGGGAGAAAAATTTGGACAGAAAGACAGTGGGAGGGACTCTCAGAAATGAGGAAAACAGGAGGCTTGGTGGGGGCTTGAGGCATGTATTAGGATGGGATAAGAGAGGATAAGAGAGGGCAGGCAAGTAGTCTCAACTAGCGCCCAAATCCAGGAGAAGCTAAGGAGTCCCACCCTCATTCTGCCCCCATCCTCTACCCTACCCTTACCCCTCCCCCTCCACCCCAGTATACAGACTTCTACAGCGCCACTCCCTTTGGGACTGAGTGAGGTAGTGTCATTTTTTTTTTAAAGTGGCTTTCAGAATTTCCACAGTATCTTTTTTTTTTTTTTTAAGATTTTATTTATTTGATAGAGAGAAACACAGCCAGAGGGGGAACACAAGCAGGGGGAGTGAGAGAGGGAGAAGCAGGCTTCCAGCTGAGCAGGGAGCCCGATGTGGGACTCGATCCTGGGTCTCCGGGATCATGACCTGAGCCGAAGGCAGTCGCTTAACCAACTGAGCCACCCAGGCGCCCCCAGAATTTCCACAGTATCTTGTGCAGTCTTAACCATCTGCTTCTTTACCAGATAATGCCTGTGTCCTTTGGTTAAACTTGCAGGCTGTGGGGTCAGATGAGTAAGTTTTAAAATCATAGCTATAACTGGGGCACCGGGACAGTTCAGTCAGTTGAACATCCCACTCTTACTTTCTGCTCAGGTCAGGATCTGGGGGGGAGTGGGGAGGAGTGGGGGGGGATGGAGCTCTGAGTTGGGCTCCACACTCAGCATGAATCTGCTCAAGATTCTCTCCCTCTGCCCCTCTCCCTACCTCATGAGTGTGTGCATGCTCTCTCTCATGAATGAATGAATGAATGAATGAATGAATAAATAAATAAATAAATAAATAAATAAATCCTAGCAGTGCTACTTACCAGCTATGCTACTTTTGAAACAATTTACCCGACCTCTTAATACATCCCTTCCTTATCTGCAAGGTTGTGATGATAAGTTACTAACCTTCCAAGGTTATTAGGACGCTTGGATGAGTTAACACTGAGAAAGTGCTTTGAACTGTACCTGGCATGTAGTCAACATTCTTTGTCAGCTGTTTTTATTCCAGAACCTACCTTTCAGCAGCATCTTATGCTGTTCTGTTTCATGAACATAACATTCTAGTTCCGCAAGACCACACAATTATTCACACAGCAAATATTTCACAAGCACCTTTGAAATGTGCACCACTGGTAATGGACTGTGGATAAAATAACAAACATTGAAAATACATGAACCTTACAGTGCAGCAGGGGGACATGCACTGGCTCATGAACCTTACAGTGCAGCAGGGGGACATGCACTGAATAGATATTGTATGCTCTGATAGTTTAGGATGGGGGAAGGCAACCCACGAGGGTCAGATATGCCTTCCTTGAGCAGGTGGGGTTTGAGCTGAGACCTGAGAGATGAACAGAGTTAGCTGGTGAAGGAGAAAGGCAAGGGCATGCTGTGCCCCAAACTTAGCCTGTGCTTTTCCATCTCCATGCCTTCGATCACTCTATGCCCTTCCCACTAGAATACCTTTTCGATTGGAATGCTACATGCGCCTTTCCAGCCCAGCTAAAATCTCTGCACTTCCCCTGGGCTCTCCAGCCAAAAGCACTGTCTCCTTTACTCTCCCACAGCACTTATTTTTCATTTTCCTTCAACACTCTTTTTTTTCTACTGTATTTTCTGGTGATTTATACACACAGCTTATCTGGTCTATTAAATCTTATTAAAAACAGAGTCTGTTTCTCATTCATCTTTGAGCTCCCAGAGCCTAGTACATTCCTTAGGCTCAGAAGTCCTGGAATAAATATTTGTAGCATAAATTAATGCCTGTTTGACATCCGTTTTCAAATATGTTGTAATTCAAATGAAGCTATTGTTGCAAGCTGGGCCTTTGGGGCTGAACTTAGTCTTTGGTTAAACCAGAAGGCCATAGTCATGGTCCCCATGACTGATTAGTGTTCACCGCAGTGACCACGACAACCCGAACAAACAGGCCACTGTTCTTGACTGACAGGTATTTGGCAACAACTGCCTGTTTTCCAGTGGAGGCTGAAATGAACTGAGGAAGGACTGTCTGAACTGAGTCCCCAGTCAGTGGGGCTCTATTTATTCCTTGCAGTTTGGCTGCAAGAACCAGCGGCCCAGGCTCTGGCCTGATGTAAGGCTATATGGTGCTTTCCCAGGGTGACAGAGACACTAATGCTTGAAACAAAACCATCAAAGATTAGTATCAGTGGAAAGCGTCCCAATTTGAAGCAGTGTGAAAATAAGGGGAAGGGAGATCTGAAGTCAGACAGACCTGGGTTTGCATCCTAACTAGCTATGTGATGTCACCCATGTGTCTTCTTTGAGTCTAAGATTTCCCATTTGAAAAATATTCTGCAAAACAGTTATGAAGGTCAAAGATAATGTCATTACATACATAAGGCCTATGCTCTATTACATGTGTTCATTCATCTATCTTCTCCAATACAGTTTGTTCTCTGAGGGCAGGGGCTCGTTTTTGCTTTTATTCATGCAAAATCTAGCAAAGTACTTAGCACATAGTAGATACTGGTTAATATTTTTTAAACAAATGAACAACAGCAACAGTGATAACTAGTTTTTTTTTTTTTTAAGATTTTATTTATTTGACAGAGAGAGATCAGAAATAGGCAAAGAGCCAGGCAGAGAGAGGGGGAAGCAGGCTCCCTGCTGAGCAGAGAGCCCGATGCGGCCTCGATCCCAGGACCCTGAGATCACGACCTGAGCCAAAGACAGAGGCTTAACCCTCTGAGTCACCCAGGCACCCGGTGATAACTAGTTTTTATGGAATGCTTACTTCAAGCCAGGTATTGTAAACAGTAATTCATTTAATCCTTCAATGACCCTAGAAAGGAACAACTAGTAGAAACCAATTTTACAGAAAGAAAATGAATTTAATTTTTTAAATTTAAAATTCTTGGTACAACAAATTTTGAAACAAAAACCTGGTGAGATTTGTTTTATTCTATAAAAAGATAAAAACTACTTTTAAAACCTGGAAAAGAAAACATGTGGTAAAGAGAGAAAGAAGGACATAAATGTAAGAGTGGGAAGAAGGAGTAGGAAGAAGAAAGACACATAGAAAAAAGAAGAAACAGAAATGGGAAAATTCTGAGTATAAACTAACTACTTAAAGTAAGATATTGTGGTCTACCACTATCCTTTGAAACAGTAACTAGCCAACTAATCAATCATTCTTCTCTGCTCTTCAACTGTCATGTCTTTGCCCTTAAACTTTATTCGTAAATTCTGAGAGCCATGGGGAAAAAGATTTATCTTTCAGAGACTGACAAAAATTGGAATGGTTTTGGGGCACCTGGGCGGCTCAGTCAGTTAATTGGCTAACTCTTGATTGCAGCTCAGGTCATGGTCTCAGGGTGGTGAGATTCAGCCCTGCATCAGATGTCAATCTCAGCAGGGAATCAGAGTCCGCTTGAGAGGGGAGACTCTCAAGCTCTCTCTAAAATAAGTAAATCTAAAAAAAAAAAAAAAAGTGGAGTGATTTCCTTCTAGTACAAAATGAGGAAATCAAGTTATCACCAAAACAGTAAATGACAAGAGCAAAAACTGTGAAAGCAAAGAGTACATTTGAAGAACACAGAAGTCTTTTCACAGCTGAAGCTTAAAGTCTACCTGGGAGAACAGTGGAAAGTGCTGCAAGAAGGCTGTGAATAGCAGGGTAAGGAATTAAACAATATCTAGCACCCAGTGGTTGCTGTTACGGGAAACAACAGTTGGGATTTTGAGCAAAGTTTTCTAGTTCTCAGCTTAGAAGACCATAATTATTGCTTGAGTGTGACAGTGGTAGTTTTATCCTAAACCTCAGTTTATCTCCAAAATAGGGTAATAAGGCCCTTGTGAGGATTAAATAGGATCATACAACAAGGCGTGGTTCCTTTGGAAATGTCAAAATGTTAAATCTTTTTTTTTTTTTAAAGATTTTATTTATTTGACAGAGAGAAACACAGAGAGAGAGGGAACACAAGCAGGGGGAGTGAGAGAGGGAGAAGCAGGCTTCCCGCTGAGTAGGGAGCCCAATGTGGGACTCAATCCCAGGACTCCAGGATCATAACCCCAGCCAAAGGCAGTCGCTTAACCAACTGAGCCACCCAGGCGCCCCTTGAAATGTCAAAGTGTTATACGAACATAACTTTTCACTAATGGAGGATAAAACTGATGTTTAAAGAAGATTGACATAGTAAAATCACTAACATGATGGTTATGGGATTGAAAAGGGAAAAATCTGAATGACATCTTGAAAAAAGTTAATTGACTTAAAGATGGCTTACAAATTTAAACTTCGGTGATTGGGGGAAAGGAATATTAATCATAGAAACTGGGAAATCAGAAGGGAATTGCATTTGGCTTTAAACATTTCAGATACCAGAAGAACATCTCTTAGAAATGTAAGATTGGAGCTTGAATAGGACATCAATTTAAAAACTCTGCAAAGACGGGGTGCCTGGGTGGCTCAGTTGTTAAGCATCTGCCTTTGGCTTGGGTCATGATCCCAGAATCCTGGGATTGAGTCCCCAGATCGAGTCCTGGGATTGAGTCCCCAGATCAAGTCCCGGGATTGAGCCCTGCATTGGGCTCCCTGCTTGGCAGGAAGCCTGCTTCCCCCTCTCTCACTCCCCTTGCTTGTGTTCCCTCTCTAGCTATGTTTCTCTCTGTCAAATAAATAAATAAAATCTTAAAAAAAAAAACAACTCTGAAAGAGGTAGTAGTTGAAACCATGAACAGAATAGGTCGCCTAATGAGAATTAATAATGAGAAAAAGGGCACCTGGGTGGCTCAGAGAGTTAAGCCTCTGCCTTCAGCTCAGGTGATGATCTCAGGGTCCTGGGATCGAGGCCCACATCGGGCTCTCTGCTCAGTGGGGAGCCTGCTTCCCTGCTCTTTCTCTGCCTGCCTCTCTGCCTATTTGTGATCTCTCTCTGGGTCAAATAAATAAAATTTTAAAAAAATGAGAAAAAGAGGGTGTAAGTTTCTTAGGAACATCTGTATTTAGGTGGAAAAACCTGAGTAAAGACAACAATTGGGGAAAAAAAGACAGCAATTAGGTGCAGGTCAGTGAGGCTAGCACCATTCAGTAGCATCCAAAAAAAGAGGAGAAATTTTTTAGTTGAAGATGAGCTACATGATCAATCCAAATTAGTGAACATGAATTTATTTAGGACTTGGTTTGGGCTGTATGGGTGCACGGAATTAACAGTCAGTTGCTAGTGATATTCTTAGTGTTGGTGCTGATTTAGATAACAATTTATGAAAGATTCAAAGGCCAAGACAATTAAGATTTTTTATGTTCTTTTTGAGTGGTTGTGAGCTGTTCATTTGGACAGGGGGATTTGTATGTGTATGTGCATAAATATATATGGCCTTGTCTTAGGTTTTGTTCCCTATCTCTTCCTCCCCCTTCCCCTGCATCTCTGTATATTTTTTTGCAAGGAGTGTGTCTTGCATCAGACTTCTTTTGGCTCGCCTCTCCGTTCCAGGTCTTTGAAGGAGGATTTTGGTAGCTTTTTTTCTGTAACTAAGCCGGCTGCAGTCAGCAGATGGCACTGCAGCAAGAGGGGCATTTAGTTCCTTTAGGACCTTGTCAAATCACTTGTAACCTTATTTAAAATTTCAGCTTCAGAAGACTGAATTGTACTCTCACCGCGTTTTATTTTTTTATTTCAGAGAGAGAAACAGACAGAAAGAGAAACAGAGAGCGTGATCAAGCATGGGGGGTGGTGGTGGAGGGAGACCTGCAGACTCCCCAGTGAGCAGGGAGCCCCAAACCAAGAATCAGAGGTTTCAACGACTTCGACTACGCCACCCAGGTGCCCCTCGCATTATAATAAAGTAGGTCGAGTTGTGCCCAATTAAAGATTTTGATTTACAAAATGCAACCTGTGGCTTTGTTCCCTCCACTCCAAGCCCATCATTAGACTGTTGATAACCTCCCTCAGCTTGTGAAAGTTTTGTGAAAAGCGCTCTCCTGATAGCCCCGATTCCTGGTTAAAGTGTCCAAGGTGACCCCAGCATTTAACTAAATACAAGAGAGTACCTAGACTCTCCTCAAAGTTTAAAGAAAAATCCACAGAAACTAACAGGCACTTATCTGTATGTTTCCCGATAAAGTGAAGCTTTAGAGTCTGAAATATGTGACTTGTTTCTGCTACAATGTTTTTTACTTCATTCCGAGAGTTCAGATGGAGCCTAACCATTCTGATTTCCATAAGGAGTAAGAAAGAAGTGATATAGGTCAAGTATTTCTCAGTAAAATTGGAGAAAAAATTCTGGTATGCCAGTAGCAAAAAGGAAGAAAGAAATAAAGGAAAGAAGGAAAATAAAAGAAGGAAAGAAAGCGCAGCGCAGGAAAAGCAGTTTGAAGGTCGCAGCGGACGCCTCAAGAGCCCTGATGTCCAGAGTTCTCCTAATTGGAATTCCAGGACCGAGACCTTCCGATCGCAGAAAGGCTGCGGCTTACACACACACCAGCTGCCACAGCGCAGAATAAAGTGCAAAGCTGCAAGCCTCTATCCAAATACACCGTCACGAACAGGTCAGGTTAGGCCCCAGCACTACTGCCGCGAAGACACCCAGAAAAACTTGGTTACCATGGCCACTTAGGAAGCCTCTCCGAGGACGCTCTTCTTACGCTTGCGTGCAGAGCGAGTACCGCCCACACAAGTCCCCTAGCTCCGCAATCTGCTAGCCACTCCTGAGTGCCTTCGGCGCTCGCCTCTCTGCCCTTGCGCCTGCGTACTACGCCTCTTACCCGTCGCTGCGGCCCCGATCGGGAAGTGTCAACACCGAGCTGGGTTCTCCAGTCTTCACCACTACCACTGAGAGCTGATCCCGGAACCCCTAGCCAGGCCCGGGCCCAGCCGCCATGACGAACGGTGAGAGCCAATACCCAGAGTGGAGAATGGGAGTAAAGGACAAGGGGAAACGTGGCGGGCGGGACCGGGACTGACGTGGCCATTCTCCCCGCCCCCTCCCAGCCCAGCCCCACCGTGGCTTTTCAGTGCCCCGAAATCTTGTCCCTCAAACCTTTTCGCAGTTACCCCCTCCCGTCCCCATCTGGAAATACCGGTGCCTCTCGTCTCCCCCACGCCCCGAGTTCTCAGTCCCTAGCCTGTGCTTTCTCTTTTCCTGTCCTAGAAGTTCGTTCTAGCCCTTGCAAGACTCCTGGGCAGGCCAGTCCCAGTTGAACTATTGCTTTAGCACCAGAGAAAAAGAGAATCCTCCTCTCAGCCCCCTACGTTCTCTTGCACTCGGACTGTAGCCTCGTTGCGAGGGCCAAAACGGAGAGTGTCAAGCCTCACACTTTTTGGAGGCGAATGTAGACCCTTAAACAAAGTTCTCCTTGTTTTGAAAAAATGCTGGAAAGCTTTCTCTTGTTTGATTCTAAAGTCCTGCCTGAGAGTGATCAGGAGACCCTCGCTAGTGTTGCAAGGGTTGGATTTAGACACTGCCTCTTCTAAACGATGCGGCAATTGCAGCCCTGTTTATCCGACCTAATTTACCAGACGCCTTCAAAAATTTTACAGACGTGATTTCCGAATTCCAGGGAAGTGCAGGAAGCAGGACTTTTATGGTCTTTAGAGTCAGCTTTACAGGAAAGAAGAGAAGAACTTCTAGTATGATTTGAGGGGCACTGGAAAGCATTTCTTAGAAGTACGTTTTCCATAAGCCTGGCAGTGGGGACTCAGATTTCATTTCCTTGTGAATTTTGGCATTGTTTGCAAGAACTTATTAAAGTGAAAGAATACATTAAAGTATCATTTCTCATAAGAACTTCGTGTATATGTTAATTTACTGGGCCCTTTCTCATGTGACGGCTGGCTATGAGATAGTTTTACTGGAGAGAGGAAGATAGAGTCGTGCAGAACTGGCAGCTACTGATTATGTAAAATAGCCTTTCGGAGCTTCCTGGGCAAGTCACAGGTCTGAAGTTACTAGGCACAGTACCAGAAGGGACATCACTGGGAGGAAGAAATCGTCCAAGCCAGGATATAGGAGAGCAGTCTGATACATAATAATCACTGAGTAAATTTTGGTTACCTTCCCTCCTTTTGTGATTTTTTTTTTTTTTTTTTGCAGTTCGGTGCTTCATTGTGCTTACATGTACAAGAAATAGTTTGTTTTACATATGCAAGAAATAGAACTAATTGTTCAAAGCTTTTTTCCACAATTGTTCTATGTCAACACCTCAGATACTTTTTTTTTTACAAGTATCTGTTATTCTAGCCGAAATTTGGTTTGTAAGTAGAGTGTCATGCATGAGGTGTAAGATAAACATAGGAAAATTGTAGTTTTGTGAATTCTAACCCTTACTGTTTCCAGTTAAGCTTTACTTTTTGCCTTAACATATTCTTCAACAAATGTAGATCTGAGAGACTTGGCTAAACTCCTGGCTCTCCTTTATCACATGAGTGACTGGTAATAGCAATAGCAACATGGGTACTCTTCTCAGCTCAGGCTCCAAAGATTCTTAGGCCTCTCTCAAAGTCTTACCAACACTGACCATTCCTGGGATACTGATTTGTGATGCCATCTTCTCAGGACTTGCAGCTCTTAAAAGGGGAGGAGAGGATGCAGTGAAATCTTTGTAAGGGGGTTGTCTACAAGCAATTTGGGGAACAATGAAGTAACCTTGTTAAGTCCCAGGATTTTTGCTCCCTCTTGTCAAGGGTTGGCATTGCTAGTTATTTTTATCCTCTTGGTATTATATCATTCTGTGCTCTTTGGAGTTCTCAAGTGGGATCGCCTGTCACAAGTTAGACTTGTACCCAAGGTGTGTGTGTGTTTTGTTTTTTCTTTCTGTAACAGTGTACTCCTTGGATGGGATTCTGGTGTTTGGTTTGCTCTTTGTTTGCACCTGTGCTTACTTCAAGAAAGTGCCTCGTCTCAAAACCTGGCTGCTATCAGAGAAGAAGGGAGTTTGGGGTGTGTTTTACAAAGGTATGATCATCTCTGGACGGGGAGGGGTGGCGGGTGTATTTGGTTCCACTTTTACATAATTTTATTTTAACATCAGGGAAATTTTAATATTCTCCATGGAGTTAAAGCATCTAAATTAAAGCAGTTTAGATTAGCCTGGAACTGTTGGAATTTTTTTCCAATGAAAAGTTTTCCTGACTTTCTGGAAAGAATATATTGGAGTCTCCTTTAAGTTTCATTAACTCTGGTGCTTTTAAAACTTTTTATTAAGGGTAAATCTTACCTACCTAAATCTTTTTTTCAAAATAGAGCAAAGTACAAAAGTATATTCACCTATAACTTAGAGCTTAAGAATATAGTATTTAAATGCATCCCCCGGTGGGTTCTTGAGTACCTTTATAGGGCTCTTTATCGTGACTATAGATTTCAAAATACCACCTTGAAAATGAGGACTTAACATGAAGGACAGGGTGTGATTTCTTTTCTCTTTTTACTTTTGTCTGCCAGCCGCTGTGATCGGAACCAGGCTGCATGCCGCTGTGGCAATCGCCTGTGTTGTAATGGCCTTTTACGTCCTGTTTGTAAAATGAATTCCAAAGCGTCCATCTCATCAGCTGTCAACGAAGAGGATGAGGGTGAAGAAACTGTCCGGGGCCTGGGCCCAGTGTAAGAGAGCTCAGCTAAAATCATCAGAGCCCCCAAGATGACACCACAGCATCTGCCCCTACCACATGTGGGGAAAATTCCTCTTGGTTACAAACATTATTTATGCTTTAGGGGACTCCAGAAAGCCAACTTCCTTGGATCTGTGTGTGAATCAGTCTTCAGCAGAGAGCATATAATGTCCAGATAAATTACACCCCACGGTGATAAGATTACATACCTCCTGCCTAAAAAACTGTCACCTATTCTGTTCTTCAGCCCATCATCAGGATCTTTTCAAACTGAGGCTAAGTAGTCACAACTCTTGGAAGGAGAGAGAATTTTCAAGACTTGACTCTCCCCCCCCCGCCCGCCCACTGTTTGATTTGGATTTGGCAAATTGGTGAGGGCGGGGGTGAGTGGGTTGGGTGGAGAGGAGGGTAACAGGAGTTACACAACGCCAAGAAAATTTTTTGGCTTTGCAAATTTCTCTTTCATATGCCCATCTGGAACGTAAGAGGGAGGCATGGTCCTCACTGCAAAAAAGATGAAATAAATGTGTTGTGTACTGGTAGCTGGAGAGTTTGCCAAGAAAATCTGGGCCTACATAAGATTTGGGAATTAACTGTCTGTCATGAGACCAGAAAGCAGTAACTTAGGTAAGGAAAAATGTTCTGTTCACTGGTATCCCACAAAGGAGACTGCATCCTATCAAATGGTATATGGAAAATGGATCCACTGTTGTAATTTTCCTAAAGCCTTTTTATATAATCTCGATTACTGAGTGCTAAAATAGCGTTACTCAGTCTTAAATGCCACCACTAGGGGAAAGAAGTATTGAAGAAATAATTTTTTAATATATTTGCAGTTAGGGTAAAAGAAATCTAGTATATAATTCATACACTAGTAAAGTCATCTAGTTTAAGAATTTATTGTGATGTTAGATGGACGTTTTGTCATGTTATCCAAGACACAGCCTTACTCTGTATTTGAGTCTGGGTTATTATGGCAATTTTTAATTGATCACTTGTTTTTCTTGGGCAGCTCTTAGTTTTCCTCATATTGAAGTACTCTCTATCTCTTGGAAAGTCTTTGTATTATAAGAACATGATAAATTCAAATGAGTGAGAGAAGTTGCTGGTATTCATGGGTGTACTTGGAAAGTTCACATAACCCACAAATAAAATGAGGGTGTTTTCTAAAGTTAAGGAAAACAGATGCTTGCAGTGGAGATTAATGGGCTTTTCCATGGATATGGTAACTCTTACACAGATCATTTTAGATGACTCAACATTTGAAGGGAAGACTTCTCCATTTAAGAAAGAGAGTTGGTCTAAAATTAAATGATTGTAAAAAGCAGGCGGCAACATAGGAACTAACTGAATTGTCCGTTTCAGTAAAACGACTATGGACAAGTCAGTTGTGGTTGACCCCTGTGTGGCAGGAAATTATCTTTTGTCTTTTCTCCAAAGAAAAGCTGCTAGGAAGTTTAGGTTCTGAAATAAG
Source organism: Spilogale gracilis (assembly GCA_004023965.1). Lineage (NCBI taxonomy): Eukaryota > Metazoa > Chordata > Mammalia > Carnivora > Mephitidae > Spilogale > Spilogale gracilis. The sequence continues at coordinate 95,057 of PITA01002862.1, read as the reverse complement.
ACAGTTCAGTGCTTTGCGAGTTTCCAGAGGGGTAAAAAGTCCTCAAGTAAAACACTACATGTCTAATCTTGGAGATGTGGCTTTTTTGTCTCTTCAAGAATTGGCCCACAGGGTAAATTTCAATGATTAATATGTTTTCCATTGTCACTTCTGAGGATCTTTGACATGAGGGAAAGGACATCTATTGGAACAGGAAGGAAGAGTTACACCTTGTTGGTGTGTTTGGGACCTGTTGGCCAGCAGAAGCGTTACTCCCTGGAAATACAAGTTCAGCATGTTTTGCACTTGTTATTTTGTAGCTTTAATGACTTGTTTTCCAATAGGGCTAATGTCTCTGAGCTCAGTGAGGAGAGCTGCTTGGTTTCATAGTCCTAGTTGTTCAATTTTTACAGCCTCCAGGGTGGGTCATCTTGACTTAAATTGTTCGAGATGTTTTCCTACAAGAATGTACCAAAAAGTGCACAGAATGAAGGTAATTTATAGCAAGAAACAAATACACAGCTTATTTCATTTCTTGCCTTTATGTAAGCATATAAGCAGAAGGCTGTTTAACTCATTATTTTGGTTGATGTGTCATATGCTTTTTGAGTGAAAATTGTAGGAAGTTGTTCCTCTGAGGAAGTCTTTTAGAGGTGGAAGAAGGGGGATAGCAATATTGCCTCAGATTCAAACTGGCATCACCATAAACCCTGTCAGGGTGGAATGAAGTTAGCCTTTTATAGTTAAAATACAATTTTATATTCACCATTGTCTGCAAAATCCTGGAAAATAAAATTTCTTTCCCTACCATTTTTGTCCATTTTATTTGTCACATGATGAATTTTGAAACGTTCAATACTCCCCTTAGTTCTACCAAAGTATACCTTTTTAGTTTACATTGGTGAATATCATTATTCCTTTGACCCCTTGTAATGGTCACCAAATATATGATACAGTTCAGCATTTATAAAGGTGTCATTTCTTCATTTGAGGGAGCTGATGCATATGTCAGCTTATATACATAAACATACATATATATGAAAAAGTTTTGAAATTTAGATAACACTCACTACATTTTATCTACCACTGCTATTAAAATACAAATATTATCTGCCTTTACCAGCCATAAATTTCATTCAAATGAGGTTATCAGGTTAACCAGTCATGTACCTAAAAAATCCTTCGGCCAATGGGATTCTGGCATATAAATGGATAGTTTCCCCCTATTTATTCCAAGTGTGTGGTGTAACGCACAGTTACAAATTATAAGTTCACAAAATTCTGATTTACCCACACACGTACCTTTTTCATTGAAGAAGGAGGAAGGAACTGAGACATTAAAATTCTGTTCCCTGATATGGATGGCGCTAATTCGCGTTATATAATCATTATTTTTTATTACTCATTTGGGAGTTTGAAAGTTAGACATGCTTTAAGGGACATGAAAGTGAAGGTTCTATGGCCGCCATAGATAGCATCAAGTTCTAGGTAGCAAGGTGCTCTTGTAAATGACGGGGATATGCCTTCCTACCTTTACTCATTTCACAGTTTTCCCGACTAGCAAGACATTGGATTTAAATAATCTATTCTCACCTTTCTCTCACCTTCTCTTTTCTCACCTTTCATTCTCTCCTGGAGGAAGGAGCTCCTGGGGAAGTCCATACTGGTTAATGACCAGGATTTTGCCTTTCCATGGGAAAGCAGTAGGTCACCCATAAATCTCCTGACACTGAGCCATCTTATATCAGAACGTGGATCACAGACTTGGGTTAAAGACCAAAGTAAAGCTATAGATACGGATATAAGTATGTATCGTTAAAACGATAACAAAGATCGTTAAGACAAACACAATTTATTGCGGGAATTTGTCCAGCTTTTTTCTCTGGGATCTGGGTTCCCCTCCGGGCCACGCGGGGGCAGCAAAGTGCACACCCGGCGAGAGCCTAAGCTCAATGGTTCCTCCCAGAAGCCTCCGGGGTGGAGGGATTTAAAAGAGGGTGAGGCCTTCCGCTCCTTTCCTGGAGGGAGCGCGGCTTGGGCGAGGTCGTGTGGTGTGCTGCGGTGGTAATGTGTGGATGGCGCGTTTGGGCTGAGTGAGTGGAATCGCGGACGTGTGAGTGTGCGCATGAGGCGTGCAAGTATGTGCGAGTGCGAGTGTGCACGCCCTTCCCTGAGCCTCCCCCCGCCTACACCTTGATCTTATTTGATCGGGTTGTGACCCTAGCCCCGCCGGGCCGACCCGAGATGAAAAGCTTCCCTCCTGCGAAGCCCCCTACTCGGGGCTATGTGCAGCGAGGCCCCTTGGGCGGCGGCAACGCCGCGGTCCCGGAGCTGGTCTTTACGGGGCCCGGCGCTCAGAAGTGATGAATTGATCAGATAGACGAGGACGGGCTTGTCCCGGGCCACTGATTATCGAGGCGATTCTGATCTGAGCCCGGCCCCGGAGCGTGGCGGCCCGTGGAATTGGGACTAAGCGTTAACAGCCGGCGGCGGGGCCTGGGAGCTAAGGTGGCCGTGAAGGTGCCGTCGCCCCACCTGTGGGAGCAGAAAGGTGGCACGGAAGCCTTGTTAGCTGCTGCAGTGTTTTTCCTTAGTTCCTTCCCTTTTTCCTTTAGGCCCGACTTGTGATGACGCTTTGTATGGTACTAACACTGCTGCCTCCTGTATATGCCGCTAAAGGTTATCTGTCTATCTGTCTGTCTATCATCTATCTATCTATCTATCTATCTATCTATCTATCTATCTATCTCCAAATAACTTGGAGAGCTTATAAGAAGTCAGATTCCAGTGACCCGCCCGATTTACTGAATTAGAATTATTAGGGAGGTCCTTGAGTCTATATATTTTTAAAAGCCTGGGCGCCTGGGTGGCTCAGTGGGTTAAGCCTCTGCCTTCGGCTCAGGTCATGATCTCAGGGTCCTGGGATGGAGGCCCGCATCAGGCTCTTTGCTCAGTGGGCAGCTTGCTTCCTCCTCTCTCTCTGCCTGCTTTTTATCTCTCCCTCTGTCAAATAAAATCTTTAAACAAAAACAAAAAGCCTCAATGTACAGGTCATGGTAATAAATTTTTTTTAATATTCAGTATCAACCTGCATGAGATGATTAGCTAGAGAGTCACCGCTCTGCCACTTTCAGCCATTCTAAATAATAAGAACTGAAACTTGATATTGCCACTTGGCAGCAGATATCTGAATAGGTTGGAGTATCTCTGTGGAAGAGGGGCAGTGATAGTTTGATGGAATTTAAGAACCCTGTACCTGAGTAACAGGAAGAAACTCATAAATCAGAATTATTCAACAATGCATATGTTGTGCAAACTCAGAAATGGGTATTTACCCTACAGTATTCTGAAAGTTCTGCAGTTTCTTATCCAATCTAACGGCAGGTTCCCCTGAGTGACTTAAAAAAAATTTTTTTAAAAGATTTTATTTATTTATTTGACAGAGAGAAACAAAGAGAGGGAACACAAGCAGAGGGACTGAGAGAGGGAGAAGCAGGCCTCCCGCGGCAGGGAGCCCCATGTGGGACTCGATCCGGGGTCTCCAGGATCATGACCTGAGCCGAAGGCAGTCGCCCAACCAACTGAGCCACTCAGGGAGCCCCATGTGGGACTCGATCCGGGGTCTCCAGGATCATGACCTGAGCCGAAGGCAGTCGCCCAACCAACTGAGCCACTCAGGCGCCCCACAGTGACTTAAAATTTTAGAAACCACATTAGTGCCTGTTTTAAGTACCTTCAAACCCAAGCACCAGGTTGTTGAACCACATAATAATCAAGGGGCTGTATTTCACAGCACCCACTGACAAAGAAAAGGGAATTGACTCCTAGGCAAGAAGACAACAGAAGTAGAAAATGAACAGTAGCAAGGAGCCGGGTCCAGGAGGATGGAACCCAGAAAAGTAGAGCCCAACAGATGACTAAATCTGGAAGTTCTGAAATACGTTAGTGACCTCGGCATAAACATTAACACTACATAGAGTTACCAGAATTATGGTGTGGTAAGCTCATTAAGAGAATGGGCAACACTGAGCTCAGTGGCTGACATACAAGTTTGCAAGAAATGTTGAATGGATATATCTAGGTTTGGAAAGAGTCCAGTTTATAAAAATATGAATACCTGTGCCTGCCAAAAACTGCTGTTTTTTTGTTTAAGTAGGCTCCATACCCAGCCCAATGTGGGGGTCTGAACTCATGACCCCAAGACCTGAGATCAAGAGTCAGATGGTTAATCAACTGAGCCACAAAGGCACCCCATGTCCTGTTTTGTTATAAATCCTTAGCTTTTCAGCAAGATGACTTTCCAAACTGCAAATATGTCCCATAGGACTAGTTTCTAGATGTTGGGAAACTTCCCTCTGACATTTTAAGAGCAGTCAAGTGGCAACTCTTAGTTCATGGATAACACACTGCAGGGCTTCATCCAGCATAAATCTATTTAATGGAGGTGGGCAGCAAGATGTTCCACTATGATTAATTGGTCCAGGGGCCTGTCAACATTAGGTAGAGAAGAAGCCACCATCGTTCTTTCGGGAGTAGCCTCCATTGGTGGCTGCAGTGTGAGGGGACACTGTGGAGAAAAGAGAATAGGGGGTAGGCTGTGAATTTCAAATCCTTTGCCTTTTCTGGGAACCTGTAATGACACATACATTTCTGGGTACTGTGGAGAAGGTTCATGTAACAGCTGGGGAAACTGGCCCGACGGGAGAGGGCTGTACTTTTTCGACTCCCAGGTTTCTGCCCTTTGCTAGACATTTTTGTCCCCTAGACCTCAAGGCTGAGTTAAAAGCTCTGAAAAGTGGAATTCATTTCCTGGCTTATAGGCAGTATGACCCCTGGTATTATTCTGATCATGTGCCAACTTAGTCACTGCCATTCCAAGACCTTCAGTTATCCCTGAAGTTCCCTAATGGGTCAATTCCTGATTCCTGGGTCAATTTTAAGGAGCTCCCTGATTCCTGGGTCAATTTTAAAAAAGCTCTTGTTTTACCACCCATCTACACATCCAGTCTTCTAACCCTTACCTATGGATCCCTGGATGCTGTGGATAGACTCCTTCTTAGGGTTGATCCAGTATCTGATGTTAGCTCGGGAAGTGATGGAAGGTGGCGGAGGAGGGGGTAAAATTTCTCCAGGGAATTGGGTCTTGATGATTCTAGAAGATGGTATGGGGAAGAACAAGGGAGAGTGAAATCAACCAGAAGAAGAAAGGTGAGGAGGGAAAGATGGTTGCATGCAGCCTCAAAAATAATGCAGCAAAAGGCCCTTTTATAAACCCTCTGGGAATTAACTGAAGATTTTCTTGATACAGATGAGCACAATGCTGAAGGATCTCTATGCATTTAGTAAATAAAAATAGAGAAATTGCATTACAGATACAGATATAAAAAGCACAGAAATGTGTACAAATGAGCACCTATTGATTATCTTTGTTATTTCCCAGGTGACAATTTACCTTACATGACTGGATGGCATTGTCCTTTGGGTGGAGAGGCTCTGCCTCCACCACTTACCCATGGGTATCCTGGGTGGTCTCCTGGTGTAAGAGTATCTCATTTTTGTTCTTGAATGCCCCTGTGTGGTGGTTGTACAAGGCTGCTAAGCGGAAATCCAGGTCATCTTTTGGTATCTACAGAGGAAGTCAGTCCCCCCAGGGTTAACTTGCTACCTCTACCCCAACTCTAGTCAGGTTCTTTTGGGTTCTTCTTTTTCCCCAAAAGCAGAGTGAACCCCTTTTAGGGCTGAGTTCCACTAACTCCTTACATACCAAAGACATTTTAACTCTTGTCAGTATAGAATTGTGTCTTGGTTAGGTCTAATGAGGTCAGGTGAGCCCTCACAGGAGCTATGGAAATCCTACTGTCCTTCACTCGGGCTTCATGGGCCTTACCTCATTTCTGGTTATAATCAGAAAAGCGAAAAGTCTGGTGAGAAAATGATTTGCTCCCGATAATCAGCGGATAAATTGGTGTTAGGTTTTAGATTTGGTAGGACCTCGGACTAGGGACAAAATAATGATGCTGATGCCATGAAGGACAGACGACCTCTCAAAAAAGATAATCATGAGTCTTAAGCAGATGTAAAGAGAATTAGCATTTCAATGCTAGGTACCTCAGGATCAAAAAAATGAACATCCCGCCTCATGGAGGTGTTTGTGGGAGTTGAGCTGAGCCGACTCCACGGTTCCTGTTGCTGAGCAAGGTGAGCCGGGTTCTTAAATGGCAGTTTCTGCAAAAGAGAAACCACACGCAGGACCTGGTTACAGGAGGCCTTGCTGACGTGACAGCTACAGTGACATCCATCTCCTTATTCCATCCTATTTTAACTGAACCTCAGGGGTATACAAAGGGAAGAACGATATGAAGCAAGACTCCCAGGCTTTTGTTGCTCCTGAGTTTTCAATCTTAGAATTGACAAAAGTAGGCCAGGAATACAGGAAAAGGGGTGGAGTGGGACAGGGTGAAGAGTGCGGTGAAGATAAAGATGATGAGCTCAGGTTTAGATGTACTGAGTGAAGAAAAGGTACATTGTCCAAATGCAGTCAACAGGCGGAAAATGGAAGTGTGCAACTTGGAGGAGAGCTCAGGACAAGTGATAGAGGTCTGGGGCTCATCCACACAAAGTAGTGGCTGATGACTACAAAAAGGAATGTGGCCAAAGGGTGCACGATTGCACAATATTAAAATGGGGGGGGAGGAAAGAGGACACTAAGGTAATCAGAGACAGAAGACTCAGGAGAGTGCAATGTCTAAACAGGAAGAGAAAAAGATTGCAATAAGCAGGGAAGGGTCATTGTGACTGCAGAAGTGTCAAAGAAAAAGTACACTGGACACTCAGTCTTCTAGATAGAACCCCATAAGCATGAATGTGAAAAGCACATAACTCATTTCATCACTTAATGTAAAATGCCATATTGTTCACTATACTCTAGTACCTAGCACTGCAGTCTAACACTTGGTGTTCAAAAATGAAATACTGTTTGAATAATGACCGCATTCCAGTTGTGTACAGCTTCAACCTAGTAGAAACTGAATTCAACCTATCCAGTTGGAACCCCCTTCCCCTCTATATATGGCAGTGTTGTGTAACTCAGGTCAGTTAGACATTAACTGAATAGCATGTACCAGACAGTGTGCTGTCACCAAAAAGGATGATGAAATAAGAAAACTACGAATATATGATGCAGGCATAGGCAATTCTCCCATTCCTTAAAGACTACATAAGTCTCATCATGTCCTCATTCAACAGAAGAATGAGACTGCCTTTCATTGAGAAAGTCAAGACTGTCAACCATGAATACCATCCTCACATTCAGTGTCCTTCCATTTCAAAGAAAGGGATGTATCTTTTACTCAAGGATAACACTTATGAATGGAAAAAGTCCATTCAAATGGAAGGAAAAAAAAAAGCCAGGTAGCAACACTTTTATTAGACAAAATAAACTTTAAAACAAAGACTGTAGCAAGAGTCAAGTAAAGGCATTACATAGTGATAGAGGCATCAATCCAACAAGAGGATATCATAATTGTGAGTAGCTATGTACCAGAAATAGGAGTACCTAAATACATAAAGCAAATATAGACGGTAATATGTCAATACTGGGAGATTTTAATACCTACTTTCATCAATGGATAAACCATCCAGACAGAAAATCAACAAGGAAATGATGGCTTTAAATGATGCATTAGATCAGATGAACCCAACATACATATACATTCCATCCAAAGCACCAGAACACACATTCTTTTCAAGAGGACGTGGAGCGTTGTCCAAGATAGATCACATGTCAGGCCACAAAACAAGTTGCAATCAACTTAAGAAGACTGAAATCACATCAAGCAACTTTTCCAGCCACCATGTTATGAAACTAGAAATCAATTGGGGGGAAAAAACGCTGGAAAACACAAACACACGGAGGCTAAACAACACGCTACTAAGCATCCAATGGGTTAACTAAGAAATCAGAGGGAATAAAAAAATATAGAGAAAATGAAAATGAACACAACTGTCTGTTCAAAGTCTTTGAGAGTTCTAAGAGGAAATTTTGTAGCGATACAGGCCTACCTCAAGAAGCAAGAAAAATCTCAAACAATCTAATCGTATATCTAAAGAAACTAGAAAAAAAAAAGAACAAAGCCTAACAAAGAGCCAACAAAGTTAATAAAAGGAAGAAAATAATAAAAATTTGAGCAGAAATAAATGAGAGATTAAAACGTACAAACACACATACACAAAGTTCCAAGAAACCAAATGAAACCAAGAGCTGGTTCTTGGAAAACATAAAACTGATAAACCTTTAGCTAGACTCATCAGGAGAAAAAAAAGAGCAAGCAAGGACTTAAATAAAATCAGAAATGAAGGAGGAGAAATAGTAACTAACATCACAGAAACACTAAGAATTACAACAAAATACTATGAAAAATTATATGCCAATAAACTGGACAATTGTGAACAGACCAATTACTAGTAAAAAATTGAAATGATAATTATAAAAAACTCCCAACAAACAAAAATGTAGGACCAGATAGCTTCCCAAGTGAATTCTACCAAACATTTAAAGAAGAGTTAATACTCATTGTTTTCAAACTATTCCAAATAATAGAAGAGGAAGGAAAACGTCCAAATTCATTCCAGAAGTCCAGCATTACCCTGATAGCAAAATCAGACAGACACTATGAATGAAAGAAAATTACAAGCCAATATATCTGATGAAAACAGGCGCAAAATCTTCAACAAAATATTAGTACACTAAATTCAATAACACATTTGAAGGATCATTCACTATGATCAAGTGGGATTTATTCCAACAATGCAGGGTGGGTCAGTATTCACAAATCAACGTGATACATCACATTAGCAAAAGGAAGGATAAAAACCATATGATCATCTCATTAGATGCATAAAAAATATTTAACAAGGGGCGCCTGGGTGGCTCAGTTGGTTAAGCGACTGCCTTCGGCTCAGGTCATGATCCTAGAGACCCGGGATCGAGCCCCACATCGGGCTCCCTGCTCAGCGGGAGGCCTGCTGCTCCCTCTCTCACTCCCCCTGCTTGTGTTCCCTCTCTGGCTGTGTTTCTCTCTGTCAAATAAATAAAAATCTTTAAAAAAAAAAAAAGAAAGAAAGAAGTAAAACTCTCACTATTTGCACATCACATAATACTATATATAGAAAACCCTACAGAATACAAAAAACTATTAGAATTAATAAATTAATTTCCTAAAGTTGCAGAATACAAAATTAATATAAAGAAATCTGTTGTGTTTCTACATATCAATAACAAAGTAGCAGAAAGAAAATTTAAGAAAATAATAGCATTTACAATTGCACCAAGAATAATAAAATATCTAGGAATAAATTTAACCAAGGCAGGGAAAGACCAGAAAATTATAAGACACGGATAAAAGAAATTGAACACAGCACAAATGGAAGGATATATCATGCTCATGGATTAGAAGAATTAATATTGTTAAAATGTCCACACTACCCAAAGCAATCTACAGATTCAGTGCAATCCCCATCAAAATTCAATAGCATTTTTCACAGGACTAGAAAAAATAATCCTAAAATTTATGGAACCACAAAGACTCTGAATATCAAAGAAATCTTGAGAAAGAACAAAGCCTTAGTTATCACAATCCCAGATTTCAAGATGTACTACAAAGCTATAGTAAAATAATATAGTACTTGGGGCATCTGGCTGGCTTGGTTGGAAGAGTATGCAACTCTTGATTTTGGGGTTGTGAGTGTGAGCCCTACGTTGGGTGTAGAGATTGCTAAAACAACAAGTACATAAACTTAAAACCCAATATAGTACTGGCACAAAATTAGAAACATAGATCAGTGGAATAGGTTAGAGGGCCCAGAAATAAACCCATGCTTATATGGTCATTAATCTATGAAAAAGGATGCAAGAGTATACAATGGGGAAAGACAGCTTCTTTGATAAATGGTGCTGGGAAAACTGGGCAGCTACATGCAAAACAATGAAATTGGGCCACTCTCTTACACCATACACAAAAACAAAATGAAAATGGATTAAAGACCTAAATATGAGAACTGAAACCATAAAGATCCTAAAAGAAAACACAGGCAATAATTTCTTAAGATGTTAGCCTTGGGCGTCTGGGTTGGCTCAGTGGGTTAAAGCCTCTGCCTTCGGCTCAGGTCATGCATGATCTCAGGGTCCTGGGATCAAGGCCCGTGTTGGGCTCTCTGCTCAGCGGGGAGCCTGCTTCCTCCTCTCTCTGCCTGCCTCTCTGCGTACTTGTGATCTCTCTCTCTCTGCCAAATAAATAAATAAAAATCTTTCAAAAAAAGACGTTAGCCTTATCAACATATTTATGGATATATCTCCTCAGGGAATGGAAACAAAAGCAAAGATAAACTATTGGGATTACACTAAAATAAAAAGCTTTTACACAAAGGAAGCCATCAACAAAATGAAAAGACAACCTACTGAATGGGAGAAGATATATGCAAATGATATATCTGATAAGGAATTAATATCCAAAATATATCAAGAACTTATACAACTCCATACCACAAAACCCAATCTGATTAAAATATGGGAAGAGGACCTGCATAGACATTTTTCCGAAGAGGACATAAAAATGGCCAACAGACACATGAAAAGATGATCAGCATCACTGATCATCAGGGAAATGCAAACCAAAACCACAATGAGATACCACCTCACACCAGTCAGAATGCCTAGTATCAAAAAGACAATAACAACTGTTGGTGAAGATGTGGAGAAAAGGGAAGGTGTAAATTGGTGTAGCCATTGAGGAAAACAGTATAGAGGCTCCTGAAAAAATTAAAAATAGAAATGCCACATGACCCGGTAATTCCACTACTAGGCATTTACCCAAAGAAAATGAAAACACTAATTCAGAAAGATACATGCAATGTATTTATTGCAGCATTATTTACAATAGCCAAGCTATGGAAGCAACAAAAGTGCTCATTGATAGATGAATGGATGAAGAAAATGTGATATCTATCACCTATCTATCTATCTATCTATCTATCTATCTATCTATCTATCATCTATCTATCTTCACTCTTTATCCATTTATCTACCTATTTATCTAGCTATCCACGATAGAATATTACTCAGCCATAAAAAGAAAAATCTTGCCATTTTCGACAACTTGGATGGAGCTAGAGGGTGTCCACTAAGTGAAATAACTCAGACAAAGAGAGACCAATACCGTATTATTTCCACTTATATGCGGAGCCTGAAAAGCAAAGCAAAACAAAAGCAGAAACAGACCCATAAATGCAGAGAACAAAACTAATGGTTGCCAGAAGGAAGGTGAGTGGAGACATGGGTGAAATAGGTAAAGAAATTAAGAGATACAGACTTCTAGTTATAAAATCAATAAGTCATAGGCATGAAAAGTGCAGCATTGGGAAGAGAATTAATACTTTTGCAATAACATTGTTTGGTGACAGGTTTTGACTACACTTACTATGGTGACCACTGAGTAATGTATCGGATTGTCAAATTGCCTATGTTGTACACCTGAAATGAAGAGAATGCTATATGTCAACTATACTTTAGAAGTAATAATAAAAAAGAATAACTTTCTTCCCTGAAGCTAGTCTTTCCCTGTGCTTCAGAGAGACTGGCACCATCCTGGCATCCACTCCCCATACCCAGCTTCTATTTCTTTTCTTTTATTTTTAAGATTTTATTTATTTATTTGACAGAGAGAGAGATCACAAGCAGGCAGAGAGGCAGGCAGAGAGCGAGGGGGAAGCAGGCTCCCTGCCGAGCAGAGAGCCTGATGTGGGCCTCCATCCCAGGACCCTGAGATCATGACCTGAGCCGAAGGCAGAGAGGCTTTAACCCACTGAGCCACCCAGGCACCCTCTCATTTCTTTATCACTGTCTCATTGCCACTCTTTCACCTTACCTGCAGAACTAGACTTCTTCAAGAGTCAACATTTACTATCTTCACTTCCTCCCTCTTTCCATGCCCTGTTTAGCCACCGCAGTCTGGCCTCTTTCTCAAGCAAGCCCCGAAACTGCCTTGCTGATGACCAATGATCTTTATCTTTGGCTAGGTAAGGTGGATTCTTTCCGGACCAGATCTTGTTTGACCTCTGGCACCGTGATTCTGATTCTCTCAAACGTTCTCTCCATGCTCTGGGAGTCCAGCTCCTCCTGGTTTTCCTCCTGCCTCTCTACTTGTTACTGCCCAGCTTCCTTGTCAGCTCTACTTTCTCCCTCTGCCCCTTAGACAGTACATTCTCCAGGGGTTTGGTTTCTGCTTCTCATATTCTCACACTCACTGGATGAGCTCATTCCATCCCATAGCTTCAAACACCACATGGATACTGTGGCTTCCAGATCTACATCTTCAACCTAGAACTCTCAACCGTGTTGCCTGCTATTCATCTCCACTTAACCTGTCAGACAGGCACCACAAAAGCAACATCTATATAACTGATCTGAACATCTTTCTCCCCAAACCTGCTTCTCCTGAATGCCTCATTCAGTAAGTGTGTCAATTAAGCCCCCAGAAACCTAGGAGCTATACTAGACTTGTCCCTTCTCTTGGGCCCATATCCAGCCACAAAGTTTCATCAGCCCTACTCTTGGCAACTTTTTCACATCTGCACCTCACTGGCATCCCCTGCCTTAGACCCGTTATTCCTCCTGGAGACTGCTGCCTCCTGAGGCTCCTGCCTCCTTGCTAATTCTTCTTGTCCCCACTCTCATTCTATTCAACCTACTGCCACTGTACTTTCTAAATCACCCATTGATCGTATCACTCTAGTGCTTAAAATCCTGACGTGCTTCCCCAGCGCCTCCAGGATGGAATCCTAGCTCACGACCATGGGGTATTCAGCATACCCAGCCCAGCAAGATGACTCCAGCTTCTGGTCTCTCCCCTCCTCTGTCTCACATTGATGCTCCAGCCATTCTGGACTCTTCAGCCCCAAACAAGCCACTCTTTCTCTCCTTTCCATGTATGTGCACCTGCTGCTTCCTGTGCCTTTAATGTCTGGTTCTTGTTTCCTTTTTTCTAACTCACATTCCACCTCCTCCCTCATCTGGCCTGGCTAGCTCATATTTGGGTATGAAAACTCACCCGCTCTGAGAAGTTTTCCTTTAAGCTCTCGGTTCTCCTGACACACAATGTATAACTGTCACAACACCTGTTCTATTGTGCAAACATTTTGGCTGCCGCTGTTGTCAGTTTTTCTACTAGAGTTTTTCTTTTTTTTTTTTTTTTTAAAGATTTTATTTATTTGACAGAGAGAAACACAGCCAGAGAGGGAACACAAGCAGGGGGAGTGAGAGAGGGAGAAGCAGGCTTCCCGCGGAGCAGGGAGCCCGATATGGGACTCGATCCCGGGTCTCCGGGATCATGACCTGAGCTGAAGGCAGTTGCTTAACCAACTGAGCCACCCAGGCGCCCCTCTACTAGAGTTTTTCTAAAGCAGGAGCCATATCTAACTCATCTATACATCCTGTGTTGAGCAGAGTGCCTGGTGTATAGTAAGTGATAAATGTTGAATAAATGAAAGGAAGCTCCTTGATTCTGTCATCAAGCCACAATTACTATCAAATTTAACTTACTTTGCACTATTTCAAGCATCCCAAATACTTCTGCCAGAAAAAAAGATCATCTAAATTCCTCAAATCACTGACACACATACAAAAACACATTCCAGCATTAACCAAAAGGCAGAGACGGTGTGAGGGCAGAGATATAAAGCATGACCTGGTGGCTTCCAGGACATTCTCTCCCATTCCGTATCTCATACCTCTTCAGAGAACAGGTTTCCAAAGAGAGCAAAGGGTGGCTTGGTGGGACCTGGGCCTGTTTAATCCACATTATACCAAGCACTGCTTTGGGCAAGGAGAGCCCCTTGTTCTTCTGGGCTAGAGCTCTACTTCTCTCTCCTCAAAAGCATCTCTGAAACATTAGCAGATCTGAATATGGAGCCAAGAGGCGGGGACAAAACAAACTTCTCCGGTACCTTACTCAGTGTCCTCACCGGAGTGCTTTAAGTTACCATCTCTGCCCATCACGCCAACAGAAAGAGTGCCGTCGCACTTGGCGGGAATCTAGGCAAGAAACCACAGTACCTTGGAAGCCCGGAGTTTTCCCAGGTAGGTATCATCGTTATCCAATGTAGGGTGCTGGAAAGGGTCTCGGGTGAAAGGCATGGTAAAATGTGCAGCGATACGCTGGTGAGAAAGATGGAAAGCCCGCGCAGCCGCACACAAGGCACGCGGAGGATCCCGGGTCCCAATTGTTTGGAACGCCCAGTTTCGGTTGCCAGGCAACTCTCGCGCCATCTGTGACTGAGGTGAATTCCCTTCGAGAAGTGCGCCACCTGGCGGCCCTGCGCGGGAGACCCCTCAGGAGGAAGCTCCTGGGAACGCGGAGGGGAAAGCGCCACAGAGCGCATCCGTGGGCCCTGCATTTGCACTTGGGAGCCTTATTAATTGAAAAACGTCGGCCTTCCGGCGTGCAGGTCTTCTGCAAAAAGACTTCAGTTAAGTAAAGAAGTCCTAAAAGATGACCCAGAAATTTCCTTCTCCCTCGCATCTAACGAAAGATTCTTCCAAAGCAACGAGAGAATGAGGATGTTAAGAGAAGGAAGAGCCCAAGGGTCGTATTTGGAAATTTTAAGGCTAACGCAAACGCTCCTTGCTTAAACTCGGTTTAACTATGCCAATCTTACGGGTTCGCACAGATCCGGTTGTAAAGACACGGGTGGATTTGGCGGGATGGCAGTAAAACCTCCAGAAGCGGCTGTTGCAGTAGGTAACACCTACTGGGGCCACTCTTCCCGGCTGTAACTTCTGGAGGTGAGACGGCGTCTCAATCTTCCTTCTATCGCTGAACACAAAGGAGGTGCTAAGTAAGTACTGTCGAACGCCACGTCTGCAAAATTAGAGATGCTCATAAATGGCCTATGACCCGAAAGAGCAATGGAAAACGTGAATTTGGTGGCGTTGGCTTGGAGAATGTTTCTACGGCGTTCTTTACACTATCCCGGGGCCCGCCTGTTGGGCCGGTTGCAGTCTCCGGGCGCGCGCACTCCCACGCAGCGCGCGCCAGCGGCGGCGGCTGCCATGGCGACCGGCAGGTGAGCGGCAGAGGAGCGCGTGGTCCCTGACCCACCCGCGCGGAGGGAAAGAGGAGGCGGTTGCCAAGGCGACGTGGGTAGGAGGAAAAGAGGAAGGAGGGAGGAGGAAGGATGGGCGGCCTCGGCGTAGCCGCAGGGAGGTGACTGAAGCGAGCCCAACCCCTTGCATCCTCCCCCTGTGAACCTTCCTCCCCTTTCTTTCCGTCTTCTGCCAGCAGTAGCAGCGGCCGCAGCACCTGAGCCGCTTGCCGCCGCTCGCTCAGGACAACGCTATGGCTGAGCCGGGGCGCAGCCTCCATCCCTCTGCCGGAGGCAGGGGAAGAACTGAGCGGCGCACACTCCGGCTTCTGCGGCTGCTGTTCTGGGTTGGGACCGGCTTCCAGATGACCCAGGGAGCGGGACCCGAGCTTCACGCCTGCAAAGAGGTACTGTCTTCCCCGACCCGACCCTACTTTGGTCAGAGAAATCTTGGATCCTGGCGGAGACCTTGCGGACCCAGGCACAGACAGTTTCAGAGACCATGGAGTTTAGGTTTCTTTGGGGTTGAGGCGTGGGGCGTGGGGGTGCGGGAAGAGGAGCAGACTGGTGTCATGCAGAGGCCAGCCCACTGGAGGACTCATGAAATAGATCTTCCTCACAACTTGGGCTGCTGAGCTCAGAGGAGAAGGTCCCAGCTCCGAGGAGCCCAGGAGGGACCTGGGTGCCTGGGCTCGGGAATGAAGGAAAAAGACGGGTGGTTTTCCAGCTGCAGTAACATACCTTTAAAGTAGTTGAAAACAAATGATTATGTACAGAGAGGCAAATCGGAAAGTGAGAGGGAAGGGCGGAATAAGAAAGGAGTTAGGAAGGCCAGAGGAAAGTAGGAGAACAAAGTGGGAATCTTTGTGGTTTTATCATGGTTTCAAATACAGTGTGAAGATGGGAAATGTGCCAGGGTGACTGAAGGAACCCATCACCTCTCTCTCCCCCTCCTTGTTAAACATTCAGTTACCTTGCCCGCTGCTAAGTACTTTGCCTCCCTCAGTGTGCTTTGTTTAGTGTACCTGACAGCCCCCGACCCCCTCTGACCAGACTTTGAGTCTGTAATCTCGCTTTTCGTCAATCCCACTTTCCTTCTTTGTACTTCTGCTGACGTATGTCATGAGTCTTTTCGAGGTGTTTCTAAAAGATTGTCAGCACAATTCAGACAATAGGTAGTGAATGTCTTCCAATCGAAAATTCTTTGAGCATTCTTTTTGGAGGAGTAATACACAAAGGTATTAAGGAGTAACAAAATTTAGTATTTCCATAGTGTTGAAACACCATTATTTGGTTGTTCTCTGGGTAAACTCTTTTAACCATATGGCAGAGACAGCAACAAGAACTGCATTGGGGAAGATAAAATAAGAGTTGTTCTGTTACCTCTGTGAGATATGAAAGATTTCATAATACACTAAGAGTCTAGCCCTGTGAAAAGAATCTCCAATGTCGTACTTGGCTAGGGTTTTGAGATTGAAATACTTTTTCGTAAGTTGTTAGTGTTCACTGATTAGTAACAGCAACCCTCTCTCATATGGAAATATATTATTATGAAGGTGTTCTATCCATTAGACTGTCTACAACATAACAGATCACGAAGAAGTGAAGGGTGGAGGGAGGAGAGAGAATTTCTTGCTCCATGAATATGACACAAGTGACAGTGATCCCAGTCAGTGACACTTTTGATAACTTTTTATCAAAGTTACTTTTCATCAAAGTAATGATGACCTGCCCTGGACTGTCTGTATTTCCACTCAGCCACTTTATTAACTTTTTTTAAAAGATTGTTTTCATTTATTTGAGAGAGAGAGAGAGCGCGAGAGAGCGAGCGCTTGTGAGCGCACCTACAGGCAAATGAGCAGGGGGAGGGGCGGGGGGGGGGAGCCTGCTCCTGTGGGCTCCATCCCAGGACCTTGAGATCATGACCAGAGCTGAAATCAGATGTTAAACCACTGAGCCGCCCCAGTGCCCCTTTATGACGTGTTTTATTTTTTTATTTTTCAAAGATTTTATTTATTTGACAGAAAGAAACACAGCTAGAGAAGGAAAACAAGCAGGGGGAGTGAGAGAGGGAGAAGCAGGCTTCCTGCCCAGCCTTTTTAAAAGACTCAGTCCAGGGGCTCAGTCCAGGGACTCTGGGATCATGACCTGAGCTAAAGGCAGACGCTTCATGACTGAGCCACTCAGCCGTCCCTATGACGTGTTTTAAAGATGGCTAGGAACAGGATGATCTTCTCAGTGACTGTGGCTTACTGACCTTGGGGGTGTGTGGCCTAACCAACTGAGATACTTAGTTCAAGCAAGCGCCCTTGCCTAAGAATCCAACATAGGAGTCTCCTGAGTGGAAGGTAGGAATCTTATAGTTTCACTCCTTCTTCTTGGTGAGATCTTACAAACTCTGGAAAATGTGAGACATTTAAGAAATTAAACACTTTGTATCATCTTGGTTTGGAGGGAAGGAAGAATACTGATGGTTGAGAACTCCAACTTGGGCATGGATTTTGGGTTTAGTCCTTTTTATAAATGGCTGACATTTGCCTAAGCAAAAGGTCTTACTGCAGAGCATGGGCTCCGGGCAGTGGAAATCTGTGCAACTCAACGTACAGGGCTCTAGTCCCTGCCTGTTATTTACCACACAGTCTGTGGATCTGCACAATGGATGATTCAATAACACCTACGTCGGGGCACCTGGGTGGCTCAGTCATTAGGTGTCTGCCTTCAGCTCAGGTCATGGTCCTGGAGTCCCAGGATGGAGACTCGCATCGGGCTCCCTCCCTGCTGGGCGGCGGGAAGCCTGCTTCTCCCTCTCTCACTCCCCCTGCTTGTGTTCCCTCTCTAGCTTGTCTTTCTTTCTGTCAAATAAAGTCTTTTAAAAAATGTTTAAAAACCCCGCCTACCTCAAAAAGGATTGTTTTGAGTATGAAAGAGAAAATACAAACAAAACAAAAACAATAACCCAAAACCATACATTTCAAACCCAAATTAGAGTTACCTAACCCCCTTTCCTGTTCCACTTCCTTACCATTAGATCCATACCCCATGCCAGAGTCAGAGTGGCTTAGGAGTCATGCTCCTTGGCCACAGACATCAGCAAGTCCTGTTTATTTATATTTTCTTAAGATTTTATTTATTTATTTGTCAGAGAGAGAGAACACAAGCAAGACTAATGGCAGGCTCCCCCCTGAGCAAGGACCCCACAGTGGGACTCGATCCCTGGGATCATGACCTGAGCCAAAGGCAAACACTTAAGTGACTGAGCCACTCAGGTGTCCCAGCAAGTCTGTTTAGACTCTCCTTGAGCAAACAGTAGCTGCTGGACACCCTTGACTCCAAATAATAAGGAAGAGAATAAACCCATTGTTACAATAGTCTTCGTTTGGCAATATGAACTGACTCAACAAGTTTGGGGGCTTCCAACCCTAAATGGTGAAAAATCAATTCAGGGTAGACTAACCCTTCTCTATTCTTAATCTTCATATGAATTTCTTGTGAGTCCATGTTGGGTATTACTTCCAGGAACTCTGATCAGGCCAACCTGATATGACAACAGTGTCGTTCCAGCCTTGTTTCTGAAATCTGAGGTACGCCACTGGATCTAATCAGGAAACAGATTTAGCAGGAGACCTAAACAGAGGTGGTGGAGAATGGGAGTTCTAAATTGCTAAACCTGTGCTGGGGTGTGGCATGCCTTTGCTTTCACAATTTTACAGCAGTTAAGATCGCCGGTGGAACGCAGCATCCTGCATGGTATTTGTTTTCATGAATCGTTTCTTTAGCCCTGTGCTAGCCTGGATCAAGTACCAACTGAGAACCAAAGGAGCATTTCCTATAGCACAATGAATGTACATCAAATGAGACAGGAGCAGAAAACCTTCTTTAACAGATCTGCCTCGTCCTGAGGCTCCAGGACTAATTGCCCCCAAAAGGACTTCCCAGTCTATACCGAAAAGTCCGTAGGGCTTGGTTATTTGGCATACATGGATTGTAATAAAATTGGATGAGTGAGAGATGACTCTGCCACTTAGTAAGGCTGCTACATCAAACAAGTTAATTGACTTCTTGCAGCTTCAGATTCCTGATCTGTAAAATGGGAATGGTAACACTCATTATTATTCTTACTCTCACAAGGCTGTTGTGAGGATTAAATTAAGTTAGATAACACAAGCAAAATGCCTAGTGCATATCCTTGACATGTCACAAGTGCTTAAGAAATTGCAGTAGTCAGGGGCGCCTGGGTGGCTCAGTCGTTAAGCGTCTGCCTTCGGCTCAGGTCATGATCCCATGGGATCGAGCCCCACATTGGGCTTCCTGCTCAGCGGGAAGCCTGATTCTCTTCACTGCCCCTGCTTGTGTTCTCTCTCTGGCTGTGTCTCTCTCTGTCAAATAAATAAATAAAATCTTAAAAAAAAAAAAAGAAAGAAACACTGGTAGGCAGAAAGGGTAAGTACACAAATTAGGATACATAAATGATAAGCCAGAGTTAACATATGGTAAGCAGTGTGGGAGTGGCAATAGAGAGTTGAATAGGAGAAGAAGAAAACATATTTGAACAGTTGGCACTTGACCTAGTTCTGGAATAATCAGTAGGACTGCAATGGGCAGAAATGGATTAGAGTATAGAGGGGAAAGCCCGCAGAAAGGTCCACAAGGAAAAGGCAAGGGATCCTGGGAGTTGCAAGTGGACCAGGCGACTGAAATGTGAAGTACACGTGAGTACAATAGGAGATAAGGTGGGGCGCCTGGGTGGCTCAGTTGGTTAAGCGACTGCCTTCGGCTCAGGTCATGATCCCCGAGACACGGGATCGAGCCCCACATCGGGCGCCCTGCTCGGTGGGAAGCCTGCTTCTCCCTCTCTCACCCCCCCTGCTTGTGTTCCCTCTCTGGCTGTGTTTCTCTCTGTCAGATAAATAAAATATTTAAAAAAACCCAAAAACCAATAGGAGATAAGGTTGGAATGTGGAGCAGGTGTGGAGGACAATAGAAATGAAGGCTGGAAAGTTAGAAATCTGAAGTGGAGAATCCCTGAAGGATATCTGGCAGAGATAGACGCCTGCTCAGAGCGGATTAACGTGAATGAAAAGCAAACATGGTGGAGGAAGGCCAGAAGGTGAGAGAGGGGGATGGGGGCAAGGACGCCATCAAGGAGGAGGTGAGCAGAAGGACTGTACGGGCTGGTGGCAGTGGGACACATGGGGAGGTGTAGATATGAAAATGCTGAGGTAGAGGTGAGGGGGGTTGGCAAACTGACTTTAAGTATAGGGAAGGAGAGGGGCAAGCCAAAGGTTTTGGTCAGGGTTTTTGAGTAGGTGTGGGAGATGCAGAAAAAACAGCTTTAGGAGCAGAGTGATGGCCTTTTGAAGTTCTGACTCCCCTGGGCTCAGCCTGTCGACCGGGAGGGAGACAGTCCGTGAGATCCAGGCATGGAACTTAACTGCAGGATCATAGCCTCGGGGCTTTTCTGTTTCCTCCCGTATTTGTTTCTAACTCATTATTCAATGTTTGAATTCAGCAGGGAAATAAGTAGATCTAGAAAGCATTTAGGACCCCTGAGTGTTCAGGAAATGTTTCACCGGAAGTCTAGGATTAAAGTGACTGCTGGGGGGCACCTGGGTGGATCAGTGGGCTGAGCTTCTGGCTCTTGGTTTCTGCTCCGTCATATCCGAGTTGGGGGATCAAACCCCCTGCATCTGGACCCACACTCAGCAGGGAGTCTGGTTGAGATTTGTCCCTCACCTTCTGCCCCTCCCCTCTGCTCTCTCCATCTCTCTCTAAAATAAATAAATACATCTTTTTTTTTTTTTAAAGATTTTATTTATTTGACAGAGAGAAACACAGCGAGAGAGGGAACACAAGCAGGGGTAGTGAGAGAGGGAGAAGCAGGCTTCCCGCCGAGCAGGGCACCCCTGTTTTTTAATTTTTTTAAAAAGATGTATTTAGGGGCGCCCTGGTAGCTCAGTTGGTTAAGCGACTGCCTTCGGCTCAGGTCATGATCCCGGAGACCCGGGATCGAGTCCCACATCGGGCTCCCTGCTCCGCGGGAAGCCTGCTTCTCCCTCTCTCACTCCCCCTGCTTGTGTTCCCTCTCTGGCTGTGTTTCTCTCTGTCAAATAAATAAAATCTTAAAAAAAAAAAAAAAAGATGTATTTAGGGGCGCCCTGGTGGCTCAGTTGGTTAAGCGACTGCCTTCGGCTCAGGTCATGATCCCAGAGACCCGGGATCGAGTCCCACATCGGGCCCCCTGCTCGGCAGGAAGCCTGCTTCTCCCTCTCTCACTACCCCTGCTTGTGTTCCCTCTCTGGCTGTGTTTCTCTCTGTCAAATAAATAAAAAAAAAATCTTAAAAAAAAAATTAAAAAACAAAGTGACTCTTGGGGCACCTTGCTGCTCAGTCAGAGGGGTGAGCCATTCTTGATCTTGGAGTCTCGTGAGTTTGAGCCCCACATTGGGTGTAAAGCTGACTTAAATAAAAATTTTAAAACTTAAAAAAAAAAAAGATTTGAAGTGACTCCTTTGGCTGGGAGTCACCAAGGCTGGACATTTAAAACATCCTACCATATTTGGTGGAGAAGGGAAATTGAAAGTCTCCTTTTGTCATGAAGTACTCTTTTTTCCCCCCAAAGATTTTATTTATTTATTTGACAGACAGAGAGAGAGAGCATGAGCAGGCAGGAGGAGCAGAGGGAGAGGAAGAAGCAGGATCCCTGCCCAGCAGGGAGCCCCGTGTGGGACTCAATGCCAGGACTCTGAGATCATGACTTGAGCTGAAGGCAGATGCTGGACTGACTGAGCCACCCAGGTGTCCCTCACTAAGCACTCTTGCGGGGTTTCGAGATGTACTCGTTTTGCCTGCTATCAGAGGGATCTAATGAGTAATTAATATTTGATATATGAAGGCTTTTGAGAAGTCATATTTGTCTATTCTCCTGTCATCTCAAGGTAGAAGTTTACTAAAACTGAACCAAACTGATCATTATCTACCTTATTTTATTTTATTTTAAAAAAAGGTTTTATTTGTTTATTTATTTGAGAGAGAAAGAGAGAGTGGGGGCTGGGGCAGAAAGAGAGGGGGAGAATCGCAAGCAGACGCCACACTGAGTGTGGAGCCCAGTGCGGGGCTCAATCTGACAGCTCTGAGATCACAACCTGAGCCGAAATCAAGGGCCAGTTGCTTAACTGACTGAGCTACTGAAGCACCCCAATTGGCCTTACTTTAAAAGAAAAACTTTAGGGGCACCTGGGTGGCTCAGTCAGTGGGGCATCTGACTTCGGCTCAGGTCAGGATCTAGGGGTCGTGGGGATTGAGCCCCATGTCAGGCTCTGTGCTCAGTGGGGAGTCTGCTTCTCCCTCTCCTTCTGCCCCTCCCCCTGCTTGTGTGTGGTTTCTCTCTCTCTTAAGGAAATAAATAAAAATCTTAAAAAAAAAGATAAATTTTAAAATTGTAAAAGTGACACATTTCATTTGCAAAAAACTTGGGAAAAAATAGATAAATAAGAAGAGAGTAAAAATCACCTATATCCCTAGCATTCAAGCTATCAGTTTCATGTATGTATTTGTGAGAGGCAGCGTAGTGCTACGGAGTATGGGGTCTGGGTATACTGGGTGGGAGGGGTTCAGTTTCCAGCTCCTTCACTCAGCAATGGCTGGTTATGTGAGTTAATGCATGTAAAGTGCTTAGAATAGTTCCTGGTGCATAGTAAGTACTCAATAAACATTAGCTGTTCCAGATTTTTAGTGGAACTATAATTAACATGGTCTTATAGTAATAAAGAATTAATAAGAATTTAATATGGGTAGGGTCGGGGTGCCTGGGTGGCTCAGCGTTTGAGTGTCTGCCTTCTGCTCAAGTCATGATCCCGGAGTTCCTGGATCGAGCCCCGAATCGAGCTCCTTGCTTGGTGGGAAGCCTACTTCTCCCTCTCTCACTCCCCCTGTGTTTCTCTCTGTCCAAGAAATACATAAAATCTTAAAAAAAAAAAAAAAGAATTTAACAGGCGTGAAAGTGTTGAAAAGGAAAAAGAAAAGATATGAAAGATATTCTGAGGACAAAGCTGGTAAAATTTGGCAAAGAGAAGGAAGAGCACAACAGTTAAGGGTCTGGAGTTATGCTACTGGACACGGTAGCCACCAGCCCCCTGTGGCTAACAAGCAATGAAAGTGCAGCTAGTACAGTTGGGGAAATGGATTTTTTGAAAAAGATTTTATTTATTTATTTATTTGAGAGAGAGAACACAGAGGCAGAAGGAGAGGGAGAAGCAGACTCCCCACTGGGCAGGGAACCCGATGCCAGCTGGATCCCAGGACCAGGAGGTCATGACCTGAGCCAAAGGCAGACGCTTAACCAACTGACCCACTCAGGAGCCCGAGGAAATGGATTTTTAATTTTAATTAATTAAATGCGCACTCTCAACTCAGTCTTTGAAAAATTGTTAGCTGTGTTTGGGCTACTTGGGTATGAGTGTCTACTTTCTTTTTTTTTTTTTTTTTTGGTTTATTTATTTATTTTAGACAGAGGGAGTACAAGTGGGGGGAGGGGCAGAGTCGGAGAGGGAGAGAGGCAGATTCCCCCATTGACAGCGGAACTCTCAGGGCTTATTCTCAACACTCTGAGATCACAGCCTAAGCCAAAATCCAGAGTTGGTTGCTTAACGTGCTGAGCCACCCAGGGGGTCCCCATCTACTTTCTTAACCAGAAATTTTATGAAGAGAAGCAGGCTTCCGGCTAAGCAGGGAGTTCAATGCAGGGCTCGATCCCAGGACATTGGGATCAGGACCTGAGCCGGAAGACAGACAATGCCTGAGGCACCCAGGCGCCCCAAGATCCAGTATTATTGGTGAAAATTTAGCATCTGAATTGAGTCATGCAGTAAATAAAGT
Organism: Spilogale gracilis; assembly: GCA_004023965.1. Taxonomy (NCBI): domain Eukaryota; kingdom Metazoa; phylum Chordata; class Mammalia; order Carnivora; family Mephitidae; genus Spilogale; species Spilogale gracilis. The sequence goes on along the minus strand of PITA01002862.1, from coordinate 71,069 downwards.
GCAACACACATGCGAGACTTGGAAAACTTAGTACAGAAAAAATGAATGCAAAATATCTCAATCATATTGCTGATATTATGGTTTATTAAAATATCTCAATAAACATGCTGATGGCATGTTGAAATGTAATGTTAAAATTAATTTCACCTGAAAAATTTAATTTCACCTGTGTCTCTATACTTTTTCAAATGTGCCTACTGGTAACTTTAAAATCTTGTCTGTGTCTTGCTAGATGTTTCTATGGGCCGGTGTTGGCTTCATGGGGACAACTGTACAAGTTTGTCACCTGTGTTTTTGTTTTTTTTTTTTTAAGATTTTATTTATGTATTTGACAGAGAGAAACACAGCAAGAGAGGGAACACAAGCAGGGGGAGTGAGAGAGGGAGAAACAGGCTTCCTGCTGAGCAGGGATCCCGATGTGGGGCTCGATGTGGGGCTCGATGTGGGGCTCGATGTGGGGCTCGATGTGGGGCTCGATGTGGGGCTCGATCCCGGATCTCTGGGATCATGACCTGAGCTGAAGGCAGTCACTTAACCAACTGAGCCACCCAGGTGCCCCACCTGTGGTTTAATCCTAACAACTATTTCAAATTCACTGTCTTGGGCAAGCTACTCACCTGTCTTTTTCTCAATTTCTTTCATTTGGAAAATGGGGATAATTTATATCTTTTATGGATCAGTGGATGGATTAAGCAAAATAATGCTTACAGTGCTTTGCAAAATGCATAGCGTAGAGGCAGTGCTTAATAAATGTTGTGCTTGTTACTGTTTTATGATCTGCTTTTTGAAAACTTACGAATAGGACTGAACTCCAGATTGCCTTATTCCCTTTTGGCCTATGAATACTATTTTTATTTTTATTTTTATTTTTTTATTTTATTTTTTTAAAGATTTTATTTATTTGACAGAGAGAAACACAGCCTGAGAGGGGACACAAGCAAGGCGAGTGAGAGAGGGAGAAACAGGCTTCCTGACGAGCAGGGAGCCCGACATGGGACTGACTGGATCCCGGGTCTCCGGGATCATGACCTGAGCCGAAGGCAGTCGCTTAACCAACTGAGCCACCCAGGCACCCCTGAATACTATTTTTAAATAGCTTTATTATATTTGTAACAATGGTACATTCTTACTGTAAAATACCAGGAAGTATAGAATGTGAACAAGGATGAAAAACCTACCCAAAATTTCGTAACTGGCTAACATCACTATAAACACGTTGTTGCATATTTCTAGACTTCTTTCTATACTTGTAGACTTTCTATACTTCTACACTTAAATGTAGAGATACAAATATATAATTCTCCATAAATGGGATTATATCCATGCTGTGTCATAACCTTTTTTTATGCAAGAATTTGCAGAAGACACCTCTATCTGGTAATAAATATAGATTTAACTTGGTCATTTTTAAGGCTACATGGAGTTCTGTCGCATGTATATCATATAATCTATTTAACCAACCAGTTCAGTTGGCTTCTAAATCCTATTACTATCAACAAAACTGAAATGAACGCTTTTGCATATATATTTGTAAACATTTGCTTGATTATTATCCTGTTAACTCCTTAAGCTATATTCCTAGAAATGGAAATTCCTTGATCAAAGAGCACATATATTTTATATTGCTCCCTATTAATCCAATTTCTCTTTTGGGGAAATTGCACCTATTTTATTTACCATGGGCTTTGCAGGCCTTACCTTTTCTCATATCTCTGGCAATTGTGTCAGTCCTTTGAAATTTGACAGATTGATAGGCAACACACACACACACACACACACACACACACACGCACACATGCACCTTTGTTTTTGCTTGGTCCATAGCTGAAGGACCCCTCCTGTTCAAGAAGGACCCAACCTAGCGCTCCCAAGAGACCTAACTAAGAGTGTTTCTTGAAGCTATTACTGCAACTGAGAAACAGACTCTTGCTCATTCTATAGCAAACAATAAAAACAAATCCCTGTACATCAATCTTGTTCTAAATTGCTTCTCAGCTTCTTCTCTCTCCACCAGTTGGGAGTGAAAACCCTGCTCTGGGCCACACTGCCTCCAGCTCCCCTCTCCTCTCTTTCATGTTTCCCCAAGTAAATGGCCCTGGGGAGGAACTAGGCTTGGAAAGCAGACCCAATACTCCCAAACAACGAATGCAATTGACTTACAAATTTGGTTAAATGATATGAAAGAAAAGCAAAAGATAGGACGAGGAGACCTAACCCTAGACCATAGATCTACCCTAAGTGGTAGATTGGGAAGGTGAGAACGGGCCTCTCTGAGGAGTGGGTTTAAGCCAAGAGCTGAGTGAAGGCTGTGGAGAAGTGTGGCAGGTGAAGAGGAGGGGACAAGCTCGCAGGTAGGAAAGAGTCTGTGCCTAGGAGACAGAGAGAGGGCCAGTGCACCGGCAACATCACTTTACATTTGCAAAATGAGAAATGTATATCCCCATTTTGAAGTTTCAAAACTATTTTAAAAAGATATGTGATCGTAAGCAAAAGTCCTGGGGGCATGAGTTTGTTTAAAAATTGTTATTTATTTTTATATCATAAGGTAATATATGCTCATAATAATAGTGTTTGAGTGCCCCAAGTGACCTACAGGCAGGAACCCACTGGGTCCTCTGTGAGGTAGATACTGTTAATACCTCACCTTCATTTCACCCCATTCCTCTCCTCCTGCCTGCTCCCTCTCTCTCCCGCAGCCCTCTCCGCCCTCTGGCGTGTATCTTACATGTGCACACATGCACATTTTTTTAAATTGTCCATATATGTTTTTTAAAGATTTTATTTATTTGACAGAGAGAAACACAGCCAGAGGGGGAACACAAGCAGGGGGAGTGAGAGAGGGAGAAGCAGGCTTCCCTCCGAGCAGGGAGCCCAATGTGGGACTCGATCCCGGGTCTCCAGGATCATGACCTGAGTCGAAGGCAGTCGCTTAACCAACTGAGCCACCCCGGCGCCCCTAAATTGTCCATATTTTCTAACTAGAATGTAAACTCAGTGAGGGCTGGGGGGCTTGTACATTTTAATCGTTTCTGCATTCCCAGTGCTTGCTGCAGAGAGATTAGCCTCCCAGAGGTTACTTGGCTGGGAAGAGAGCAGGAACTCAGGCAGCTGGGCTCTTCACCGCTGTGCTATTTTCTGCATGTCAGTCCCAATTGTGCAAAGAGTAGAAGCCCAAAAGCAAAAGTTTCCCCTTCCCGCCCCCCAACCCCCGCCAGTCCGCAAAGGCTAACCTCTGTCAGCTCCTGCTTCTATATATTCTTCTTGAAATCTCTTATGTCTCTACAAGCTCATCTATTCTTTTCACCTTCTGTACAAATCAGATCAGAATATTTGTCCTGTTCGGTATTTTACTGTTTTCCTTACTATAGATCCACATCTTTATTTTTAACAACCACGTGGTAGTTCATGATAAGCACGTGCTTGATTTATTGAAGCAGACATTTGATGACTAGGTCAGTTCCGGTCATTTCTATGGTAACAGTGCCACTGTGAACTTCCTCCTATGTGCGTTGAGGCATTAATTGCCTGAGTCTATCTGTCAGATAAATTCTTAAAAGTAGACATAGTGGGTCAAAGAGTCCAAGTGTTTAGCATTTCGATAGAGGTGTGTCAGATTGGGAGCATGGATTTTTATTTTTATTTTATTTTATTTTTTTAAAGATTTTATTTATTTATTTGACAGAGAGAGACCACAAATAGGGAGAGAGGCAGGAAGAGAAAGAGGGGGAAGCAGGCTCCCCACCTGAGAGTGCCCAATGTGGGACTCGATCCCAGGACCCTGAGATCATGACCTGAGCTGAGGGCAGAGGCTTAACCCTCTGAGCCATGCAGGCACCCGGGAGCATGGATTTTTAGAGACAGCATTAGCCTTCTCCATCGGCAGTTGGGTGGAGTAGGGAGGCCTTGTCTGGGAGGACTGCTGCCACATTCTTCTCCCCCAGGAATCACGGACACTCGGAGGGCCCTGCTGGCTCTCTCAGGCCGCCAGCTTTTCCCAGTCAGGGCAGATGGCCCGATGGCTAGTTTGCCAGGTTTTCAGAAAATAATTTGGTCCAACTCAGAGCTCTTCCTCAGTCTGTATCATTCCTCTAGTAAAGTGATAAAAACTGTGCCACTTGTCACATTTCTTCTTCAGCTCTGCTTCTATGTCATACCAGATAAAGCACAGAACAGATAATTATAGTTAGTGCTTGACAGCTGCCGAAAGAAAAAATATTTTTCATACTTCTTAGCTCTGTGCTTTTCAAAATCTTTTAAAGCCTGAGAACCCTAATGTGAGGTTATCACCCATTCTTCTCCTTCGATTTGACACGTGTTATTAAAAGCATTTTTAAAAAGACCCACAGAACTATGCAGGGTGAAAAAATAAATAAACTGACTTTCACAGGCCTAAGATGTGATCTTCTAAATTGGAATTGTACTGATGTTACAATAAAGTGCAAAAACCAACAATAATAATTGGACTTCAATGTAATAAGCCTGCGTGCTAATTGGAGGACCCCTGTCCTTACCCCATGCACTACAGTCAAGGAAATCTGTTTCTCAATTGGAAAGGAAACTAAAATTGGCTAATTTCCTGCTTGAAATTGATTACTTTGCCCTCCAACCTCAATCACGTGAAGATAAAAGAGTGGCTAGGAAGTCACCAAGAGAAAAGACAAAGGGAAGCATAAAGTATATCTATCTGTTCATCTGACTTGGTTCAGATTCTCCTAAGGGTGGTGTTGGCTCAGGACAACACCGCAGAGAAGTCAGGTGTGCCGAGCCCTGTGCTAAACACAGGCTAGATGCTCATAAATTCTGAATTAATAGCTCAGCTTATTTTCCTTGTAAAGTATTTTTTTTTTAAAGATGAGGGCTAGAGCTCCCAAATGCAAATATTGAGTTGTGTAAGTCATCCAGACAAGAAAGGAAAGGGCTATAACCAAATACAGAGTAAGAAACGGTAGCAGGAACTCAGAAGGAAACAAAGAACTATGGGGGTAAAAGGCATATCTTGAAAAGAAAACATAGAGTTTTTAGTCCTGGATGATCCAAAAGACAACTCCTAATTTTTATATTTACCAGCTCGTTTTTCTTGGGTGGAGACAGATTTGGGTCACGTTTCAGAAGAATGTGTGGTCGTGGCCGTGTGCTTTATTGTCTTTGATGTAATTAGCATTTTAGTCAGATGATGAGCACACAAAGGGAGTGAATTTGTGTGCTCCCTGTGGCTGTGAATGAGGAGCAGGATATGACACAGATCGTCCGGAGCTTTCTCCGAAGGAGGAAACATCCTCTTGATTTTTAGATAACTTAAAAATCTCAGGTTTTTGTTTCCAATTAAGATTGATCTCACCCCATCGCCATTAAAATCTCTATTTTATACTTGCAGAAACTGAGGAGCAAGGAGATCAACAGGTTGATTGATTCACTCCCGGGAGTGTCGTTTAGATATAAAATTGTGGCCTCACCAAAGGCCGGTGTTAGGGTGGGTGCCAGTGGGCACCCAGACAAGCGCATGGTCTCCAGCCCCCTGAGACAGCAGAGTGAGTGCTTACCCTCACGTGGGTTTTATTGCTGAACAATTACCAATGTTTTTTTTTTTTTTAAATACTTTTTACCCCAGATAATGAGAGGCTCACTATTTATGGAACAGACCCCTATAGTTAGGGTAAAAAGTACTCTTTTTTAAACTTTGTAACTGTGAAGCAACATAATGGGTCATGTTGTTTCTGACACTCATCTCCTCTGGTGACAGATAGTGTTTGTGTTGGTACCCGGTCCCAGAGAACATAGATCATCAGAGTACTCACAGTTTGAAAGCATTAATGACAGATTTCCTCTAGAGATCATGGGCCATTGTCGTTTTCTCCACCAAATACTTATTTTTTTCCTCTTATATTTGTAATCCTCTGAAATCTGAAATAATGCATCCACCAAGTATTTATTGACATGAGAGAATTGCAGGACGTGAAACCAACACTGATGGCACTTACGGCTGTTCAGGGAACAAGCAGTTACACACGGAGACCAGTGCGCGGTAGAATGAGGCCAGAGAGGGAGGAGCAGCGGGCCGAGAGCACAGCCTCTGGAGACTGGCTTCCGACCCTCGGTGCGGCTTCACTGGCTGTGTGTCACATTCATTTATCAAAGGAGCTAATCACATTTAACTTGAAGCGCTTTTATGAACGTAGAAATGAGAAATACGATATGCACAGTAGGACTCGTTGTATTTGTTTGCTACGGCTGGGTTCCTAAAGCAACAGAAATCGGTTCTCTCGAGGCTCTGGAGGGAAGAAGTTCAAGGTGCCATGATGCCGTGCTCTCATTGATGGCCCTAGGGAGGAATCTTTTTTTCTCTTCCTAGCTTCTGTGGCTGCTGGCAGTCCTTAGCAGTTCTAGATTTACAGCTGCATCGCTTCCATCCCTGCTCCGTTGTCACATGGCCTTTCCTCATTCTCCTCATGTGTCTCTGTGTCTTCACATGGCCTTCTTATAAGGTCATCAGTTACTGAATTTAGGGCCCATCCCTACTTCAGGATGAACTTGTCTTCCTAATTACATCAGCAAAGACCCAATATCCAAATAAGGTCATACCATCTGAGGCTCTGAGTGGATAAGAATTTTGGAGGGACACTTTTCAACCACGACATCAGCCCATAGTAAGTACTCAGTAAGTCTAAGTGGTTGTGGTCATCAAAAGCCAAAGTGCAAACGAACACAGAACAGTTATTTCAGTATGGGCTGGCGTGGTTGAGAGAGCTTCTCGGGGGGCACCTGGGTGGCTCAGTTGTTGGGCGACTGCCTTCGGCTCAGGTCATGATCCCGGAGTCCAGGGATCGAGCCCTGCATCGGGCTCCCTGCTTGGCAAGTAGCCTGCTTCTTCCTCTCCCACTCCCCCTGCTTGTGTTCCCTCTCTAGCTGTGTCTCTCTCTGTCAAGTAATAAATAAGATCTTTAAAAGAGAGAGAGAGAGAGAGGGAGCGTTTCTCAAACGATATGAGAAAGTCAAGCAGGACTTTAGTGAAGCCTCGCTTTATTTATTTATTTATTTATTTTAAGATTTATTTACTTATTTTAGAGAGAGCACACACATGAGTGGTGAGAGGAGCCAAAGGAGAGGGAGAGAGAGAATCTCAAGCTGACTCCCCACTCAGTGGGGAGCCCCATCCCACCACCCTGAGATCACGACTTGCCAAAATCAAGAGTTGGACACTTAACCGACTGAGCCAGCCAGGTGCCCCTAGAGAAGTGGTAACATTTAAATAAGAACTGAAAGTGTAGGTGGGTCTATCGGGCAGGGAGAACAGAGCATGAATATTTTAACACCAGGGTTATGAACCTCATAAAATCAGTTATTAATGAGATAGAGGTCTTCTCTGATCCAACAGGAATTAAAAACTATAATCTTGGGGCACCTGGGTAGCTCATTCCTTAAGTGTCTTCCTTTAGCTCAGGTCATGATCCCAGAGTCCTGGGATCGAATTCCGCATCAGGCTCCCTGCTCAGCAGGAAACCTGCTTCTCCTTCTCTCACTCCCTCTGCTTGTGTTCCCTCTCTACCTGTATTTCTCTCTGTCAAGAAAGAAAGAAAGAAAGAAAGAAAGAAAGAAAGAAAGAAAGAAAGAAAGAAAGAAAGAAAGAAAGAAAGAGAAAAGTCTTTTTTTGAGCGGATCAGTATGTATGTTATCTATTCTTATCTATTATGTACTGCTTTATAAAAAATTTCCCTAAAACTTAGTGGTTTAAGAAAACGAAACATTCATGATCTCGGCTTCTGTGGGTCAGGAATCTAGGCCTGGCTGAGCTGACTGATTCTGGCTCAGGGCCTCTCATGAAGGGTACTGTCAAGAGGTCAACCAGGGTTTCAAGCTTCAGAAGCTTGTTTGGATCCACTTTCAAGAGGATCCACTCATGTATAACAGGGACGATAGATTAGATAGGTGTTTAGATAGGTGCTTAGATAGGTGTTTTGGAGAACAGAAAAAGGTTGGACCAGAGAAACCAGTGTATCTCTATGTGTAAACTCATTCATTCACTCATTCATTCACCAATTCATTCATTCAACAAACTTTATCGTAGATCCATTATGTGCCAGGTATTGTTTATAATCTGGTGAGAGATATATATCTATGAAATCATCACAGGAGTAGAATTACAACTGTGACAAGTGCTACAAAAGGAAGGTACACATACTAGGCAATTTGACTTAAACAGGAAGTTCAGGGAAGTCTTAGGGTAGCCATAATCCAGCTGGTGTTTGAAGGATGTCCAGGAATAATAAGCCATGGGGGGCTAGGAATCAGCATAGGCAAAGGCCCTGAGGTGAGTACAAAAGACTGTAAGAAGGCGAGTGTATTGTGAGGAGCAGAAAAGGAGGGAAGGAAAACATGATGAGAAAGGAGGTAGGAGAGGAAGGCAATCAAACTGTGGAATGGTCTTATTTTAATTAAGTAATTAATAGTGCCTCCATTTAAAAGGACTTGACTTTTCAGGAAATATCCCATCAAAATAGAAAATCCAAACACAAGATGAATATTATGGCAGGAAAAAAAATACAGTTTAGAATGACAAATACAGAAAGAATAATTAAATGAATATATGAATACTATATGAGCAAATGAACTGGAAACTTGACCCTGAGCTCCCTGGTGGCCAAGGTAAAAAATGAAAACCTAGGACATGTAGTGCTCAGAGCCCATTAAGAAAACACATGAGGAGATTATTTAGCAGGCAGATGCAAGAGAACAATGTACCGATGGGCAAGATGTGGCATGAGAATGGAAAAGATTAGGCACATCAGAGGAAGGAAATTGCAGAGAGATTCACTGATTAGTTAATTTAATTACTGAAACTCTATAGCATCCATGGAGACTGTTATGGGACCAGTGATTATTACTTGTCATATATATATATATATATATATATATATATATATATAAAGCAGATATGGAATATAACTTCTTTTTAAGCCAGGGTAATTTCCCTTGGTCTCAAATTGGAATAGCAGGGGAGATGATGTTTAATTTCTATCTGTTAACCATTATTGAGGTTGGTAGTCTCAGAATGGGAGGAGAAAAAAAAAAAACCAAGATGGTTTGTTGATCAGTAAGTATAAAAATAAAGAAGTGGGAGATTTGTCCTCATTCCTTCTGAGACTGCTAAAAAGCAGGAGGATCATCTGAGGCCTTCCTGAAAAGTAGGGAGAACAGCATCCTGCTTTAATTTCTTCCTCCAAATTTCACTCTTGGACCCAGGCCACTTCTGCTTTGGCAAAGCAAGAGGTGCTGATGTGAACTGAGTTCCCAGTGATGGAGCCGCAGGCTGGTCCTCGGGGAACCTTTCGAGATTGCTGTATGCAGTCGCTGCCAGAACCCCAGGCGCTGTCAGGTGCCTGGCTGTGGGTGGGGGGTGTGGGAGGGGGCAGAGGAACCCTGATACCAATTTTAGTACTGCATAAAGAAGGCTTTCATTTTTCCACTTTGTAGCAGAAGCCATCAGAAAAAGTGAACTCAGGCAAATGGCTTGAAGTTGACCCTTCTGCTTTGGGCCCTGTTCTTTCTTCCAGTTCCCCTCCCCCGGGCCCAGCCCCGCCTCTCTTTCTTACTGTGGACAGTATTACTGTTTCCCAAAGGAAAACGTTGCAGGCGGGTCAGTGGCGCTGTTCCCTCCTCCTGCTTTAGCTTCAGGGGTTTGCAGATTTTCTGCCAGAAAGCCTCCCAGCCTCCTGCAGGCAGAGCTGGTTTGGACCTCACATAGGCCTTCTCCACCTCCCAGGACTCTGGGCCTCTCCCCCGGGGCTGGCATCTTCTGGCTGCCATCCTCATCTGCCACCAAGACCCTCAGAAAGAAAAGTGACTTCCTTTAAGAACCAGGTCATCCTTGCACAGGGCTGCTGAGTCCGGGCGCTCTGTGCCGTGAACAGGTGGCCTCTAGGACGCCTCCTGGGTTTCCAGATAGGAAGCAGCTATCTGTTCAGTTGCTGCTGTGTCTCCTGCTCTGGTCTTTTCTTGATGAGCGTGTCGGTGAAGTTCTGCAGAGCTAGGCAGTTCCACCTATCTCCTCATTTCATGGATATAATTTATCCAAGTAATTAATCAACTTGGAAGCTCTCTGGCAAGTTTGAAAGCATCCTGCCCACCTCATCCTGGAGAGCACTGTCGGTTCTCCTTTCCAGGTGGAAAGTCCTCAGGGGTGTGTTGTCAGAGCTTCTCCCAGGGATGTCCCAACCTTGCCAGCAGAGGAGAGAAACAGGAAGAAAGGGTTCAGATTTAAGTATTTACCTCCAGGCACTTTCTCTCCTCCCTCCTTTTTAAAAGTACTTGGGTAATGTAATTTCTCAGCATAAAAAATGGTCACAGTGGGGGTGCCTGGGTGGCTCAATCGTTAAGCATCTGCCTTTGGCTCAGGTCATGGTCTCGGAGTCCTGGGATTGAGCCCCGTATCGGGCTCCCTATTGAGCAGGAAGCCTGCTTCTCCCTCTCTCACTCCCCCTGCTTGTGTTCCCTCTCTAGCTGTGTTTCTTTCTGTCAAATAAATAAAATCTTAAAAAAAAAATATCCAAATAACAGTGTTTAGAACTGGAAGGTGAGGTTTCTGGAAATCCCACAACTACATAGGTGACCCAATCCCCCCACCAAAAAAGACCAAGCCAATCTTTCATTCCCCACCCACTCTCAACTTCTCCCAGCTGGCTTCCTGGTTTGGGGGGCGGGGATGCTCCCAGCTGCAACTGGTATTCACTGATGGCGAGCGCTTCCTACAACCCAGATTGATGGCCCCACTCTAGAGGTTCTGATTCAGCAGGTTAGTGAAGAACCCTAAGAATTTGCATTTCTTTTTTTTTTTTAAGATTTTATTTATTTATTTATTTGACAGAAAAAGATCACAGGTTGGTAGAAAGGTGGACAGGGAGAGGGGGAAGCAGGCTCCCCGCCAAGCAGAGAGCCCGATGTGGGGCTTGATCCCAGGACCCTGAGATCATGACCTGAGTTGAAGGCAGAGGCTTAACCTCTGAGCCACCCAGGCATCACCCCCCCCTTTTTTTTTAAGATTCTAGAATTTGCATTTCTAATGCAAACTTATTGGGCCTCTTGGGTCTTGGGACCACACTTTGAGAACCACTGGTTTAAATGTAATGGAAAGGCTAAGAGCTTTGAGGACAAGTGGGTCTGGCCTTGAGCCTCAAACTGTTTACTCCCCAGCCATGTGACTTTGGGGCCTGTGCCTGAGCATCTCTGAACTAACTTCTTCGTTCTTGAATTGGGGTAAATATCTACCCCACGGTTCATTGATCCATCACGTATTTGTTGTATGAGAATTTCAGTGTTGCTTGGACGTTGGGCAGCGGCAGCATGACAATGGATGAGACAGTCTTTGATGTGAAGGACTTGGGGTGGTTGTGAAGGTTAAAAAGATAAAACTTGCAAGGGCCGAGGGGCCTGAGAGATGTCTAATAAATATTCACTTCATTTCCCTCATAGGAGGTAACATGCTTCAGCCTTTTGGGTTGTTTATTTTTTAGACGGGAGTGGAGAATCCAAAAAGTCATTTTCAAATTTTACAGCTTGGGACTTAGAGCTATGATTCACTTTGTCTAGACAGAAAATCTGAGGTAAAGGGGCACCTGGGTGGCTTAGTCAGTTAAGTATCCTATGTTTGTTTGTTTGTTTGTTTAGTATCGGACTCTTGATTTCAGCTGATGTCATGGTCTCAGGATCATGAGAATGAACATGCCCAAGTCGGGCTCTACACTGGGTGTGGAGCCTGCTTAAGATTCTCTCTCTTCCTCTTCCTCTCCCTCTGCCCCTTCCCTCACTCACACTCTCTCTCTCAAAAAAAAAAACAAAACAAAAAACAAAAACAAAAAACCCCAAAAACCCAAAAACCCAAACCAAAAAACCCAAAAAACATCCAAAAAAAAAAAAGAAAGAAAGAAAATTTGAGGTATGTACCTTAGAGTACCTCCTATGTTCTCCAGCACCTCTGAATGTGACCTTATTTGGAAATAGGGGCTTTGCAGATTGTGGTCAAGTTAAGATGAGGTCATTAGGCTGGGCCCGATTCCTATATGACTGGTGTCCTTATCTAAGGAGGAAATTTGGACACACACACACACACACACACACACAGAGAGAGAGAAAATGCCATGTAAAGACTGGGGCTGAGCTGCCACAAACTTCGAGGAAATCCCAGGATTGTTGACCATCACCAGAAGTTAGCAGGGAAGCATGGAGAACAGATTCTTGCCTTCTTGTCCCATAAAATGAAAACTACCAGTGCCTGTATATGCCAGAACCCCCTTGATCATATTTATATCTCTTTACCCTATCTGTAGTAAGTATTTTTAGCTGAATACCTCTGAGGTAAAGCAAGGAAACATCTCAAAGTATTAGGCAAGGGCATAGGGTTGGAACAGAGAGAGAAAGAGTAGAAGAAAGTAGGGGCCAGGGAGCAAAGTGAACCTGGCAGGGAGTCTAGTGCTTCCTCTGGGGGTGGGGGCGGGGGCAGGGTTTCATTCTGTCCTGCAGTGCAGATGGGTCACTGTGGCTGTGGCCTGGAGAGTGGCTGGAGGGAGGAAGGGAGCAAAGCCCGGGAGACCAGTGAGGAGGCTCCCCTAGGCCAGAAATAATTGTGTTTTGACTCGCTGGTAGCAGCGTGGATGGAGACAGGTGGACTGATTGGAGAGATATTGTGAAGGTGGGAAACACACTTCCTGGCTTGGAGAGGGGCTGAGTGGAGCAGTTTCAATATCAGAGCAAAAAGACAATGCCAAGACTGGCTATTTTATTTTTTCAAGTGTTTGAAATTTATCAAATATTTTAAAGATATAAGTAAAAGTAGATATTTAAACAATTCAAATGCACTTTCTATGACACATCAAGTAAAATGTACATTTATAAAAATATAAACATTGTTATCATTCTAGTATAAATTATTAGCAGATAAAATTAATGAAAAGAAGGTATTATTCCATAGACCCTGAAGACCGGTATTGCCACCGCAGGTGGATGATGGTGTGGAACACCAGTGGGGGAGAGGAGTTGAAAACTATTTTTAAATGTTAGAACTGAGGTGCTTGAGGAATACCCTCAGAGGCCATTAAAGATAAGGATCAGGAGCTCCAGGGTAAGAGCTGAGCTCCAGGTATAAACTTGGACTCATCAGTCCATGAAGGCAATTAAAACTTGGGAAATAGCTTTGTGTAAGAGATTTGAACTGAGCTTTAGGAAAGGCCAGGATTTTAATTGAACTAGAAAACACAAACGTAGAGGGTTGGATTTACAAGTGGAGGGAAAGAGCAAAGCAAAGAATGCTGTGGCATTAGGGCTACACAGATACTGTGAGTGGTGTGCCCGTCGGTGTTTAACAACTTGCTCTTCAGAGGTGAAGGGAAACCCTGGTTTATCGTGTTTGCTGATTTCCAGGGTATAAGTACTCCCATTAGGGTCGGTGTCCAGCTATCAGTTCTGCTGAGCATGGGGTCGGAAACCAAGGACCAAGTCATTTGTGGGGAGCTCCTGCCGTGAGCTAGTGAACAGAGGCTACAGCTGAACACACAGTCCTAATGGAGAGGGAGGGTTCCATCCAGGAGTAGTACCGGATACACTGGGAGGGAAAAAAATGAAACAAGATGGGGCAGGGAGACAAAACATGAGACTCTTAATCTCAGGAAACAAACTGAGGGTTACTGGGGGTGGGGGGAGGGATGGGGTAGCTGGGTGATGGACACTGGGGAGGGTTTGCGCTACGGTGAGTGCTGTGAATTGTGTAAGACCTGGTGATTCACAGACCTGTACCCGTGAAGCAAAGAATACATTATATGTTAACAATAATAAAAAAAGAAATAACGTGGACGGCTAGCGTGGCTGTGAGGACAGATAACATGCAAGTATTGACGAGGATGCAGAGTTATTGAAACCTTCATGCTGCTGGGAATAGAAAACTGTGCAGCCACTGTGGGACGCGGATGGGCTGTTCTTTGAGAAGTCAAACATAGAGTTACCATAGGACCGAGCCATTCCACTCCTAAGTATATTTCCAAGAAAACCGAAAACAGACGTTCACACCGGAACTTGGACACGAATAGTCATAACAGCATTATTCACAATAGCCAAAAAGTGGAAACCTCCCAAATGTCCCAGTGATGAATGGGCAGATAAAATACGGTATATCCATACAATGGAATGTTATTGGGCCATAAAAAGGAATTAAGTACTGATGCTTGCTACCACATGGAAGAGCCTCGAAAACACTATGCTGATTAAAAGAAGCCAGATACAAGAACTGTCTGTTAGGGGTGCCTGGTTGGCTCGGTCAGTAGAGCATGAGGCTCTTGATCTCGGGGTCATGACTTCAAGCCCCACGTTGGATGTAGAGATTGCTTAGATAAAATAAAAAAATAAAAAAATATAAAAACCTCCGAAACCACAGAGGGGCCACCTAGTGTATAATTCCACTTATATGAAATGTCCAGAATAGGGAAATCAACACATGCATACCAAGTAGACTGGTGGGTGCCAGGGCTGTGGGAGGGAAAGATGGAGAGTGACTGCTGATGGGTAAGCGTTTGGGGACTCATGAGCCCCAGTTTGAGAAGCAGTGTTCTAGCAGACTGTGCTGGTGTGGCCGTTCAGCTGTGTTCGCTCCATTGGCATTACAGAGGCCCTGTCCGTGGACCTGTCTCCCAGTCTGGAAGTCTGTCTTACAGGTTCAAATGCTCCGTCATCAACAGCTAACACATCTGAACGCTAAGCTGTCCTTGGAGAGTTTTGCACAGGCCGGTACCTAGCTGCCCTTTCTCTTTCATGCATGATTAGAAGCTCAGACAAAAAAATTTAATGGAACATTTTGATCTCATTAAAAAACCAAGAAAAGCGCATCTTTGAAATATAATCTCATAAAGCCTTGCCTTGTAGACAGATGTGTGTACCAAACTCTCACCTATCAGAAAGGGATTGGAATTTATAAAGGGACATTTTGTTTCCTGGCGACAAAGCCATTTCAATCCTAGGGATGTTTATATGCAATCCGGAAGAGCTCTCTGCACCTGACAGCCTGCTTGGAAGTACCAAGTGTCTAAATGTCAGGGACCAGCCTTTCTCTTGGAGAGATTAGCTTTGGGGTGGGGGGCGGGGGGGGGGGTTGAGGTTTGCTGGGGAAGAAAAAGTGGGAAAAGGACAGATGTTATTTCATATGCATGAGCAGACTGGGATCAGAGGGTGAGTCGGGACAGGCGGTAAACAGCAAGGGAACCAACAGAGGTGTCTAACTGCTGCTGTCATCACTGCTGTTGGGCCACAAATGTCCCCTTCCTCACAGCCCCATTGCCAGGAAGAGGAGGAAGAGCTTGGGTTCTCCCCAGGCAGGGTCTTTGTTTTCTTTTTTCTGTTGTTAGCCAGTTTGCAAAGAGCTTTCCTGAGCATCGTCTCCTAACTGTCCTGAGAATTGGCTGTTGCTCCGTTTGAGTGGGTGGGGAGTGGGTGGGATCTACGTAATCGTCTTATCAACAAACAAACAAATAAAATAGAATGTGGGGCCCCCGGGGGCTCAGTCAGCTGAGCCACTGACTGTTGATCTCAACTCAGGTCTTGATCTCAAAGTTACGGGTTTGGGACCAGTGCGGAGCCTACTTTAAAAAAATGATAATAATGATAATTAATTAATTTAAAAAATCATCTTAGCATGGCACTGTCATCCCTGTTTTGTGGGCACAGGGAGATTTAACAGCTGGTCCCCGATTGTGCCGTTTAGGGTGGCAGGACAAGGTGAGAGTCTGGGTCTGTGGGTTCTCATCAAGAGCACCTTACGCAGCTCCAGAGCCTCCCTCGAGTTTACCTTCTCCCCACCCATCTGTCATTCAACAGATCCTTACTGATAGCCACTGTGTGTCAGGCACTGTTCTGGGCACTGGGCTACACCAGTGAACAAAAACAAAGATGCGTCTTCTTCTTCTTTTTTTTTTTTAAGATTTTATTTTTCTATTTGAGAGAGAGTGTGAGAGAGATCATGAGAGGGAAGAAGGTCAGAGGGAGAAGTAGACTCCCCATGGAGCTGGGAACCCAATGCGGGACTCGATCCCAGGACTCCAGGATCATGACCTGAGCCGGAGGCAGTCGCTCAATGAACTGAGCCACCCAGGCGCCCCAAGATGCCTCTTCTTATGGAGTTTGCATCTGATCTGGACTGAGGGCAGGGGCAGAAGTAGATAAGAAACATACTGAATAACTAAGTTATAAAGTATGTTTGAAGGTGATAAGTATATGGAAAAAAGTCCGTCAGGATTTAAGGATCAGTGAGGTGGAGGGGATGGGATTACCGTTGTAAGGAGGGGGTCACAGCTGGAGGGATAATATCAGGGGCGTTGGTAGGGGCCAAAAGGGAAGATGTATGTAAAATGACCAGCCCAGAGTCCTGAGCAGGGAGTGCTCAGAGGTGCTCACTAGTGGTGGTTGTCATCGCCAGCCACACCAGATCTGTGTCCCTATTGCTCTGTGAGTGTCTCCCAGGCGCCCCCAGGCCAAGGCTCTGCTCCAGATGGGCAGGCAGCTCAGTTTCCAGACAGGTTGGACGGCAGGGTCAGGATCCTGCTTGGCTCAGGGCATGGCAGCCCAAACTGCCCCAGCCGGGTGTAAAGACCCAGGGTCCAGTTTTGTCCAACATGTCTGCGGCCAGACCAGCAGGGCAGGCCCTGCCAGGGTGCCCGAGCAACGTCCCTATTGTTTTTGACCAAAATGGAAGCTGAAAACCCAGAGTAGAATAGAAAATGCTGAAAGGAGGGGCAGCATAAGGCCAGGGCTCCCCCATACTCCTTCAGAATGGGCCCCCCCAGTGTTCCCGGCACCGTGTTGCTAGGCAACGGCGCCCAGACTGAGCTCAGCCAGCAGGGGCTGGCCTGCCCGGGGTCTGCTTGCTTGGGCGGCTGCTGGGTCTCTGCTGCCTGTTCCCAGGAGAGGCTGTGCCAATTGCAAGGAGAGGAAACACCTAACGAGGAGTGTGAGTAAAGGAAGGCCACAAAGACGTCCTTGACTCTGAGTCTGCCTCTGGGCCTGCAATTCCACCTTGAGCCACTTTGCTCCTTTAAGCTGAGTCTGGGGGTGAGACTTTTCTGGGGTGTGAAACTTTTGGTTAAAACAAAATCTTCACTGAGAAGAACAATCGGTAAGATTTTAGGGAAACAACAACAACAACACAGCGTTGCTTCATTCAAGCCGAGGAATCCCCACTCCCCTCCAAAGGGGCTTTCTAAACCCCTAGACTCTGGACCATAATTTGAACATCCTTGACTTAAAGTATTTCAGTCCCCTGTTAAAAAGTGAACAGCCTTGGGGCGCCTGGGTGGCTCAGTTGGTTGAGCGACTGCCTTCAGCTCAGGTCATGATCCCGGAGACCCGGGATCGAGTCCCACATCAGGCTGCCTGCTCGGCGGGAAGCCTGCTTCTCCCTCTCTCACTCCCCCTGCTTGTGTTCCCTCTCTGCCTGTGTTTCTCTCTGTCAAATAAATAAAATCTTTAAAAAAAAAAAAAAAAAGTGAACAGCCTTTGTTTCGCCAATTAGTAAGCTGCTTTAAAATTACTGATTTTGTGATGGATTTTCATGGTTTTCTGCTGGGGGAGAGGTGGTGGTCACAGACTCCTTTGAGGATCTGATGAAATCTGCACATCCTCAGCCCAGGAAAATACGCTTACCTGCCGCTCTGCATCTCCTTGCATCAGGGAAGTGGTCCACAGGCCAGCCCTGCCTTAGGCTAAGGATCTCTGTCCTGTGGGCCATTTGTTTACCTAATTTGCTTCCAAATGGGACAAATACTTAAGTCTTGGGGCATAGAAGAGTGAGTTTTTTGGGGCACCTGGGTGGCTCAGTTGGTTGAGCGACTGCCTGCGGCTCAGGTCATGATCCTGGAGACCCGGGATTGAGCCCCGCATCGGGCTTCCTGCTCGGCAGGAAGCCTGCTTCTCCCTCTTTCAGTCCCTCTGCTTGTGTTCCCTCTTTGGCTGTGTTTCTCTCTGTCAAATAAATAAATAAAATCTTTAAAAAAAAAAAAAGAAGAAGAAGAAGAGTGAGTTTTCAAGGAGGGAGAGAACAAGGGGAAAAAAGATGAAAATCTGAATCATGGAGATGGAGCCCAGGAATCTGTATTTTTTTTTATTTTTTTTTTTTATTTTTTAAGATTTTATTTATTTGACAGAGAGAAACACAGCCAGAGAGGGAATACAAGCAGGGGGAGTGAGAGAGGGAGAAGCAGGCTTCCCGCTGAGCAGGAAGCCCGATGTGGGACTCGATCCCAGGTCTCCAGGATCATGACCTGAGCCGAAGGCAGTCGCTTAACTGACTGAGCCACCCAGGCGTCCCAGGAATCTGTATTTTTAACATAATCTCCAGGCAGTTGTGATGTAGAGAGAGTCACGAGCCCCAGAGGCCTGGAGGTGGTATGTCTAGGTCCTAGGGCCCAGGAGACACTGCTGCTAAGTTAGCAGTCCTCTTGAGGGTGAGGAGGAGGGAGGGAAAGAGGGAGAAGTCCTGCTGTCCTCCCCAGTCTGATAGGCTGGAGAACAATGAGAAACATCCTGTGTTCACAATGGGAAACTGAGGTCACTGTGCCCCTGAGCCTCAGCCAGACCATTCATTCAAAACCTGAAGGAGGGCACTCCAAAGCAAAAAGAACAAAGAGCAAGAGTTCATCCTGCTAATAAGACTGGGCCTAAGAGAAAGACTCAACTGGGATACTGATGTTCAAGTTCTGATGTTTCTCTGTGGTTTCCCATATTTTGTATGACGTCCCTCCCAGCAAAGGTTAGTGTCTCCTTGATAGTCAGGATTTTTTAATGGGATCTGTTCCCATCCAAACAAAGAAACATTTGCCACAGAGTCAACAAATACCTATTGATCCCACTGTATCAAGCTTAGGCTGTTTACCTGGCCTGTTCTGCCCCCATCCTGAGATTCTCTCCAGAGGATCTGCTTTCCAAGGATGGTGAGAGAAGGGGATGAGCCTGCAGGTGGGGGAAGAGCAGGAGGCGACCTCCTCCAGACCCCAGGGTTTACTGCTGTCAAAATCCGGGTTTACTTAAGAACCTGTTTCTTGACATACACAGGCCCCGTCCCAGCCAAGACAGACTCAAGTCACAAGTCCTGTTTACCTCCTGCTTCCTTGGGTGGTTGGGGCTTTATGCAACAGTGACTTGGTGATACTCAGGTTTAGGGTGTGAGACCCCCTGCTGGGCTCTGTCTATCCTGTCTGAGGCCGGGGAGACCATCATCCTTGTGATTCTTTGTTCTGCCAATATTTTACTCAGGTGTAGCCCTTCATCCAAATCAAACAGTGAGGATTTGTGCATTCCAATGTGTGTACATTTTACCTAAAAATAAGAAAATAGCTCCGGAAGGGAGAAGCAGGTGGAAATAAATGGGGAGTGGGTCCAGGTAGAGGAACAAGAATGGCAGAAGTTAAGTATTGAAACTGGGGGATGAGGATCATTATAGTCTGTTTTTAGAAAGTAAATATTTGACATTTTTGACAAGAAAAAGTAAAATTTAAAAAAAGGACTTAGAGATGTCTGTTTTCGCTTAGAAATCAAGAACCTTAAAGAAACTCATACTCTTTACCCAAGTAAATTCCACTTCTGGGAATGTATCCAAATCAAATAATGAGAGATACACAGAAGGCTTCATAGTAGTGCTATTTAAAATAAGGAAAAAGTTGAACAAACCTCAATGTTAAGGAACGGCGGTAAAGTCATTAAAGACACGGGAAAGTCCTTGTGACCAAAATTGTAAAAAACAACAAAGGGGCCCCTGGGTGGCTCAGTTATTAAGCGTCTGCCTTCAGCTCAGGTCATGATCCTGGAGACCTGGGATTGAGCCCCCCATCCGGCTCGGTGGGAAGCCTGCTTCTCCTCTCTCACTCCCCTTGCTTATGTTCCCTCTTTAGCTGTGCTTCTCTTTGTCCAATAAATAAAATCTTTAAAACAAACAAAAACCTCCCAAAACAAAACAAAAAACAGTCAGAGTACAAAACTCCAAACTGTATGATCTTCATTTTGTTTTTAGAAATGCATGTGCATGTATGGAAAAAGACTCTGGAAAGAAACACAATGGTACGTTTAAAGTAGTGATCTGTGCTTGCTTGGGCTTGCGGTCCATTTTTACTATCATTTTGTTTTAAAAAAATTTTTTACCTATCATTTTAATTGTAGCCTGTATTTTCATCTTTTCCACGATGAACATGGATTACTTTGATAAGTATTTTAAAAGCTGAGCAGAGCCATTCTGAAAAAAACAGGGGGCAAGGGTGGAAGAAAGAACCAATTACCTGGCAGGTTCCATCCAGAAGAGAATAAGGTATCAGAAGTGGAAGGAATCTTGGAAGTGGCCTAAATTCAACCTTCTCACTTTACAAATGCAAAGACGGAGGCCCAGAAGGGTCAGTCCCTCGGATCACTTGCTTAGCACCGCACTGAGCCCTCACTTCCCTCCAGGGACCTCTGCAGGCCTGGCTCCAGCTTCATGTCCTAATTACCTCCCACGGACCTCACCCCCAAGTCCTATCATACAGGGGCTTCACCAGGGCGACACAAGTATGCGGTCCATAACAGATATCAAAACCTTCTCTGGAGGGACGCCTGGGTGGCTCAGTTGGTTAAGCAACTGCCTTCGGCTCAGGGCATGATCCCGGAGATCCGGGATTGAGTCCCACATCGGGCTCCCTGCTCTGCGGGAAGCCTGCTTCTCCCTCTCTCACTCCCCCTGCTTGTGTTCCCTCTCTGGCTG
>PITA01002862.1:0-50220 GCA_004023965.1 Spilogale gracilis | reverse complement strand
AACTACGCGTTCAATGAGGAAGGAGTGAACACCATTTTCCTAGAATGTGGAAGACCCAACGTGTTCCAAGTTTACAGTATATCCGGAGTTTAAACATTTTAATTCCAAAAGAGCAGAATGTTTGAAAAACAGTATTTTTTGGCACTTACTGTTTATGTGCACAATACACTGCTTTCAAACAGCTGTCAGTAGAAAGCGCACAAGCACCAGGGGCCTGCCACAGATGGGCATGTCTAGTGAGGCGGCCATGATGGCCACTCTCTGTTTCCTTCCACTCCTTCCTGCACGCCTCCTTCTTGGTGTCTTTTTAATTTAACCAATATATATGCTTTTCTTTGGGGGATATTTCTTAAATGTAGACTACCAGGTCATAGGCTTCTATTCTCTGATGTACTTAAGAGATTAAGTCAGATTGGACAGATTCCTATAGCATAATCTTTTTTTAAAATTTTTAAAAAGCATATGAAATACACATAGCATAAAGTCGTCTTGACCATTTTTGGGGCACCTGGTGAGCAACTGGCTCTTGGTTTTGGCTCAGGTCGTGATCTCAGGGTCGTGAGATCGAGCCCCGTGTGTGGCTCTGTGCTCAGCGTGGAGTCTGCTTCAGGTTCCCTCTCCCTCCCCCTTCCAGTCTCTCAAATAAATAAATAAATAAAATCTTTAAGATAAAATGACCATTTTTAAGTGTACAGGTCAGGCATTACGTCCATTCCCACGAGCAACCATTGCCACCATCCTCTGACAGAACTCTCTTCATCCTGCAAAACCAAAATGCTATTTAGGGGCCCAACCCCCAGCAACGACTATTCTACTTTTTCTCTCTATGGACCTGACCAGGGTGGGTTCCTCATCCCAAGTGGAATCGTTTAGTGTTTGTTCTTTTGTGACTGGCTTAATTCTCTTGGCATAATTTTCATATACCAAGGGGTAGCTCAGTATTTGACCAAGGAAATTCCAGCTTTGGATTTTTTTCTTCTTCTTTCTCATGTTCCCCAGGAGTATGCCATGAGGTTGGATGACTTAGGAGATGGCAGATAAACTAAGGGGCCCACCCCTCATTTCCAAACTCTACCCTTCTTCTCCTGAAGCCACTGCCTACTGTGGCCCATTTAAAATTGTGATTTGTGGGGGGCCGGGGGGTGGCACCTGGCTGGTTCAGTTGGTTAAACATCTAGCTCTTGGTTTCGGCTCAAGTTATGATCTCAAGTCTGTGGGATGGAGCCCTGGGTCTGTCTCCGTACTCAGCGGGGAGTGTGCTGGAGACTCTCTCTCTCTCCTTCTGCCCCCCTCCTCAAATAAATAAACATAAATCTTTAAAACAAATTGTGATTTGGGGGGCGCCTGGGTGGCTCAGTTGGTTGGGCGACTGCCTTCGGCTCAGGTCATGATCCCGGAGACCTGGGATCGAGTCCCACATCGGGCTCCCTGCTCGGCGGGAAGCCTGCTTCTCCCCCTCTCACTCCCCCTGCTTGTGTTCCCTCTCTGGCTGTGTTTCTCTCTGTCAAATAAATAAAATCTTAAAAAAAAAATTGTGATTTGGGTATGTGTCAATCACTGTGCATGGAGAGCCAGGAACTGTGTGCCGGACATACATACCAAATATGTTTGCGGGTCTCCTTTGTCAGTTCGCCTGTCATACAGACCATCTTGGTTTGTTCACAGAATGCTGACTGCAGGCGAGGAGTGCTGCCTCTGCTTCAGCTGCCTGTCTAAGCGTAGGTCCTGAATGCTGAAATCTCCAAGTATAGTTCAGATTTGAAACAGCTGCGGCAGACCCCCCCCTTGGATGGTGGAAATAGCCCCAAGTGACACAAAGTAAATTAGCACATATTCAAAGGGGGCTTTTCTAAGGCTTGGAATCAACCATTTTCCCAGCAAACCTCCCACCCAAGTGGGCCCCGGGGGACACCAAATGAAAGGCAGCGAAGAGAGATGGACGTGGCCCATGTGTCTCCAAATAGCCAAATGTAGCCCCAGTGGACTGAAATGATGCCCGAGCAGATGAGGTATTTTAACACCAATTCTCAGGCCTCAGAAGTGAGTCCGGCTGCTGGCAGACAGCCAAGACTGTCTTATTTAATTTTTAGATTTGGCTGTTGAATTTGGCCCAGTGGGAACTCGTGTTTGATTGGACGTGTGAAGGTGGTGGATTTGGGGTGGGAAGGCCCGGGTTCTAGCTTAGTGACTTACCTGCTGTGTGAGCTGGGACAGGCCCTTTCACCTCCTGCTCTGCTTGCCTTATAGGGAATTTAAAGAGCAAATGAGACCGTGTTTGGGAACTGAAAAATTACTATGCAGATGAGCAGCATAATTATGCTCACAAGCAGAACATCGAATCCTTTCTGCCCGGTTCACTCAATTCTGCATTTAATTTACACGCTGTGGATTTTAACCCTCATTCTTGCAGGAAAACCCTTTATGGAGTATCATTTTTAGACCTGGAATTGCTGCGTACATAGTTGCCCTATTCATCTCAGCGTCCCCTGAGATAAGGAAAAGACTGGAATTATAGGGAAAAATAGACATGGGGAGACAGTACAGTAGCCCAAGGGCAGAGAGGATTGCCATCCTGCTGTTCTTTCTTTCCTGGGTGACACTGACATCTAAGTCCAAAGCCAAAGATTCTCTTCAAGTTACACTCACAGTTCCCCTCATTTTCCCCTTCTCCGAATCTTCTCCCCTATGGATGAAAATGCTGAGTTTCTGTGTTGCTATCTTGAGCCCTACTGGACATAACACTTAATAACGCTAATGGCTGGGCATAAAATATATATCTGGTAAATATTTATAACAGAGAGAAATAAAATTGTTCTCTCACAATTTTAAGTTTCTGAAACAACCGCTCAAGAAACAACACATTCACTGCATTTCCACAAATCTGAGATGCCATTGCTTCTAAGGCCCACCATTTTTTTATGTACTGCAAAGAGAAGAAAAGCTTTACCAGTTAAAATATGACACAGTGCTTTCTCAATACATCAGCTGTCATTTCACAGATGTGAAAATATGCATCTTAGAACAGATGAAATGCACTGTGTTTACCTCCTCCAAAAGGTAAAGTTTTCTCCTTTTGGTTCTGATATATTCTTAGCTCAGCAAACTTCAAACCTGTCACATTTTTAGTCTCTGCTCCTTGTGTTTACATGTGGTATGTAGTCATGATTTTAGGTGGGTTGAAGGGGGACATTAAACTATTTTTCTTTTCTTTTCTTTTTTTTTAAAGACTTTATTTATTTATTTGACAGAGAGAAACACAGCCAGAGAGGGAACACAAGCAGAGGGAGTGAGAGAAGGAAAAGCAGGCTTCCCACTGAGCAGGGAGCCTGATGCGGATGCGGGGCTCCATCTCGGAACTCCGTGATCATGACCGAACCAAAGGCAGATGCTTAACAACTGAGCCACCCAGGCGCCCCTAAACCTATTTTTCTTATGGATACTGTAGTACCGAGTACTCTGGCACTTGAATATATATTTAGGTAAAGGTGGCTTATAAAATACTCACCAGGGCCAAAATTACATAAATCCTGTGGTCTGTCGCCTGTTATAAGATTTCGAAGAGGAAGAAATGTTTAAGGGTATGGGGTGCATCTATTGTGGTTTTTTTCCTCCCACATGGTACTTTTTATTATTTTTGTTGTTTCTGTTATTCTATGTAATGCCTGATGGGCTGTTAGTAGCTGTTATCTAAGTTACTCTTAGTTCAGGAAAGTGACTGAACGGTGAGTTTCCCAGCGCACAGAGAAATTCAGTATGAACAGGTTCCAGGGATGAGCGCTGCCTGAGGGAGAATAATGATGTTTTCATAAAACACAAGTAGGGAATTTAGAGTCTTTCTGGCCAGAAAAGCGTATGAAGAACAGGTAAATACAGCTTTTGTGACAGACCTCTGCACATTCTCCATGGACCAGAACTTGCTCATAATTCTACCACTGGGGACAAGAGAAATTGCACCTGCTTCTAACCCATTCAGTAGTTACCTTCTCACCTTATTCGGGCCTATCAAGTCATTCCTTGTAAGCAACCGCCAAGAGAATAATCACACACAGAAAGGATTTCGGAGGACTCCACCATGGCCAGATGGAGAGGAAGGATCCAAGCCATTGCAGCTCCTGCAGGCTTCCTAACAAGCATTTGGGCATGATCCCTGCTCGCTTCCCCGGGGAAGAAGCGGGGGGCGGGGGTGTGTGGCTGGCATGGCGCTAGTTGGCCAGCGTCAGTAGCCACCAGGATCCTTGCCCCCTGCTAGGCGGGGTGGAGGCTGGGTCTGGCGCGGTACCATGCCGGTGAGTGTGGAAGCCATCATGCTGGGCGGGCGGTGGGTGGAAAGCTACTAATGTCTGATCACCACTAATGCACTCATGTCCACTGTTGTGTCCCTTGCAGTCTGAGTACCACTACGAGTACACCGCGTGTGACAGTACAGGATCCAGGTGGAGGGTCGCCGTGCCGCACACCCCGGGCCTGTGCACCAGCCTCCCCGACCCGGTCAAGGGCACCGAGTGCTGTAAGCAATCCTGCCTCTCACCCTTGGCCTTTCCCCCAAGCCTCCTGCCGTCCTAGCTAGGCCTTCCCTGATGGTGCCGCTGGCTTAAGGAATCAGATCTTTCCTTCAGTTAGCCCTCTACCCCTTTGAGATCTGGCACAGGAATGTTATTTCATGGCTGCAAACTGGGCATCTAAATTTGCTTTTATTTTCATTTTTCTTTTAATTGAAATCCCATCGGGGGATAAGGGATGAGCAACTCCAGCTGTGTGCCACTCAGATCTTTTTTTTTCGGCTTGCATCCATTTGCTTTTGTGCCTGGGAGGATCTCTCTAATCTACACTCACGAGCCACAATCTGTCATTAGGAAAGACTGTGATTTGCTTTTGTTCTTGAAAAGGAAGCCAGAGAAGATGAATTTCTGCAGACAGATCTTTAAAATGCACTGGGCGTCGCTTGAGGGAATGAGAATCTTCCCCAGCTGTGGAGCCCTGCAGTTGGGAGGGCGGTGACTTGTCTGCAGCTCTGTCCTCACCTCTGTGACTCTGTCGTCCCAACTTTTCCACAGCTGGCAGCTCTTTCCACCCCCACTGTTCTATCTAGAAATGCAAAAGGGTAACAATAGGCACTAGAGTCAAGGAATACTTGAAGATTTGGAAAGGAAATGGGGGACATTTAAATTCTAAAAAAAAAAAAAAAAAAAAGGCTTGCCTCAAGCCTGGTTCAGTTGGCGAGCAAGTAAGCGCCTGTAAAGTTGATGAGCACATATTGCTAAGATCTGAGCAGGACCGAGGTGTGACGAATGCTAACAAATGAGCCATCTTTAGGTAAGTCGGCCAACTCAGCTGAGCTCCTCTTATGTGCACGCTCTGTGAACCACGAAGAGACCTGCGGCCCAGTCTCTGCCTTCGCATGCCTGCGGTCTGAAAAAATGAATGGAGGATGCAGACATTCATGCCTCCATTCATTTTTTCAGCAAACCTTTACGGAACCTCTGCCATGTCTGTGCGTGTCACTGAGCCACTGTCCCTGGAGGAGCCCAGAGCCTAGTAGGAGGCACACATCAATACAATATGTTAATGCGGGGTGAAGTAGAACAGGAGTTACGGAAGAGGTGGGCTGACCTCTTGGGTCAAAAGTTTGCAGGTGGAGAAACACTAGACACATTCAGGGGAAAACATGTGGTCTGGGGCAGAGGCAACACAGGGAAGGTGATGGAGGGGGCTGAGGTGGAGAAAAGCCTGTAGGGGCAGATCAAGCTGGAAAGTTAGGTTGAGGGAAAATTATGGAAGACTTCAAATGCTTGGCTGAGAGCTTAATTCTATAACGAAAGGGGAGTGCCTGATGATTTTTTAAATAACAGGAATAATAGTACATATCAGTGTGTTAGAAAGATACCTCTGATGGCAGAATGAGCAAAAAACAGGAAACAGGGAACTCATTAGGAGGCCAGTGCAGCGGTTGAGCTAATAGGCATGAGAATCCTGAGCAGCATGGCAGCAGTGGAACCAGAAAGGAGACGGAGGCCATGGCTGAGGGGCTGGGCACTGTTCAGGGCGTGAGCACGAGAGGCCATGATATCTTCTACTGGACAGTTCTCAGAATGGCTGAGGCTTTCCATTAGGAAATGTCAGTGACGAGCCCAGAGTCCCTCAGCAAGGCAGAATTACCAAAGCCCTAAATATTTTTTTTAAAATAAAAGCTTTATTGAGATATAATGTGTATGTTATACAATTCACCCCTTGAAAGTGTAAAGTCCAGTGTTTTGAATAATCACAATTGTACCACCACTGTCTAGCTTCACTGTATTCTCATCACCCCCAAAAGAAACATCACGTGCATGGACAATCTCTCCCCGTGCTCTCCCCCCAGTCCCTAGCACCACAAATCTGCTTTCTGTCTCTGCGGATTTGCCTATTTTGGACATTCCATACACATGGAATCATACAAGTTTGCCGTGGTTCTAAACATGTGCTATGGTTCTTTGTGGGGCAAACTCCTAGATCTCGATCCTCTGTTCCCCCTTTTAGGGTGCCCACAAGCCTCACCACCCTGCCCTCATCCCCGCTCTATGTTCCAGCCTTCTCCTGCAAAGCTGGGGAGTTTCTGGACATGAAGGACCAGTCCTGTAAGCCGTGTGCCGAGGGCCGCTACTCCCTCGGTACGGGCATCCGGTTCGACGAGTGGGATGAGCTGCCCCATGGCTTTGCCAGCCTCTCAACCAACATGGAGATGGAGGACAGCACCACCGAGTCCACGGAGAACTGCACTGCGTGAGTGCCTCCCGCCCTCCTCTCCCGTGTGCGGGCTTGGGGAGGATGGAAATGAGGCAGCCAAGCAGCCAAAGGGAGGCTGGAGCTGCTTCCCATAGGACTGTTGGACGTGATGCCCACCTCAGCCCGCTCTTACTGAGTGACTGACAGGCACTTGTGAGAGGTGAGGAACCGGAGGCAATAGGTGGATAAGGTGGACAAGGGCTAAATGGCCCAGTGCACTTAAAACAAAGCCCAACTGGATTTCCACCGTGGGATTTTTGGATCGGCAATAAGCTTCCTCAACTTGAATGTAACACAGTGTGCACGTGTTAGGTATCTCCCTGGCTTTGGTGCTAACTTCTAAAACTGGGATTAATAGGGTTGGGGGAGATAGGCTAAGACCAGAGATTTGGTCAGTGACGGTCCAAAACCCGTTAGACCCTGGGGACCAGAAAACTTTCCATTTCAGGAGGTGATTTTTTTCAGTACTTGAAAAGCTCAGCCCGAGGTTCTTTGGGAACTGGTGAGCTATCCTTGTCATATCTTTGGATATTTAATCCCAGGAACGAGAATGAAATGATTTGCCTTTTATGTGTCAGGCACTGTTCTGGATGCTTTCCCTGTATTACTTTCTATAATCTTCTCAAGAACCTTCTGAGATTGGTATTATTGTTCCCTTTACATACACGAGGAACCGGAGGCTCAGAGAGGTTAAGTGACCTGTCCTTTTTTACTCAGCTTAGAACTGGTGATATTGGAATTCAGACCCAGTCCCAAGCGTCTACTGCCCCATGCAGACATTCTCAAATAACATGTAGTGTATGCAAAGCAATGTTGGCTTCTGACAGAGGAATTGTGGAGGGAAGTTCAGACGTAAAAGATAATCACCCACTGCTCCTTGTTAAATATTGACCAAGAAGATGAGAGAAAGGCCACCTGGGTGGCTCAGTCGGTTAAGCATCTGACTCTTGATTTCAGCTCGGGTCATGATCTCAGGGTTGTGAGAGGAGCCCCACCTCATCGTCAGGGAGCCTGCTTAAGGATCTCTCTTGCCCTCTCCCCTCCTCCCCCTTAAAAAATAAAAGAAGATGGGAGAAAACCCATGAAAGTTTCTCTGATACCCAAGCAATACAAAGGATAAAAAGAAGTTTGTAATATTTTACACACTTGGATTACGCTTGGATTTTTAAAATTGGGACCAGTGTCTCCCATTCCTACACTTCAATAGAGGTACCATTATGGAGAGAGAGAAAAAAACGAAGCACCATTATCAGAGCCAAGCAGCAGGCATTTTATGGTCCAATTTTAATGTCACTTTAGAGTTGAATATTATGTGTCAAAACCATTGGCATGACAAGGTTGGCAGCAGAGATAAAGCCAGAGAGGATTAAAGCTGAAAGGGGACCCATTCATGCCCTAATAGAGAATGGGATTGACCCCAAATAAGGTGCAGGCCTGAGTCACTCAATCAGTTCTTAGCCTCACGAAGAAAGGGTTTCTCTCTCTTTGCGGGGGGGAGGGCAGAGGGAGAGAGAGAATCTCAAGCAGACTTCACACCCAGCGAGGAGCCTGACCCGGGGTTCCATCCCACAACGTTGAGATCATGACGTGAGCTAAAATCAAGAGTCAGGTGCTCAGTCAGCTGAGCCACCCAGGCGCTCCCCTCCCGGGTCTCTGGACACACTCTTCTTCAGCTATTTTGGCTGACTCCTGCTTTACCCTCAGCTCTCTGCCTAAATGTCAGTTCCGGGGAGATGCCGGCCCTGGCCCCATAGATTCCCATTACATTCACACTCTTGCACCATCTTCTCTTTCTTTTTATGGCACTTATCAGACTAATTACTATGTGATTAGTTGTGTGATTAGTTAAGTATCCTAATCACTTTGATGCCTCAATTTCCTCATCCCCAAAAAATAAAGTGATAAACACGGTATCTGTATAGGCTGTGGTAAGGATTAAACGAAATGATCTGTGTGAAGAATTTGGAGCAATGCCTCCACCCGAAATCAATCGACACATGTTGTTGTTATTGAACGTGAAATGATCTTCACCAGAGACAGCTCTGACAAAACCCAGAATCACGATGCCTTGTGCAAACGTAACGCACTTACGGCATCCTTTCAATTATTCATCTCACTTTGGGAGTTATTTATAGATAACGCCATGGAGCCCAATCAGCATTAAGGGCTGTGGCTTCTAACAGGAGACGTCAATACCGTTAGGTTAGCTGGGGTGTCTGGGATGCGCTCGGCTTGGGTATTTTGGATAAGCTTCCGCTTGAGAGTAACACCAGTGAAGAACTAGAAATACAAAGTGCATGCTATGATTCTAACAAACGCAGGCAGAAACCAGTGGACGATTGGAAGTCCCCTTCACCAGCCACTGTTAATAATTGCCTGGGCTGGTCTCAGGCAGAACAACGACGTGATGGGCTTGTCTTTGGTCACCCTTTCCTACACCCACCTGTATAATCCCGAGTCCCTCCTGTGCGCCCGGCCCATGGTTTGGGGCGGGGGCAACAAGAGTGAACAACATACGTTTGACCTCTGCCCTCACAGGGTCTGTCAGCCAGCCAGGAGGACAGACAATTAGAGATGTCCTAACTCAATTAAAGAGGAATTAGAATATGATCAGAGGAAGAAGCCAAATGGAAAATAAACTAAAAAGATGCTGAACCTTGCTAATAATCAAGGAAATAAGATTTAAAGCCCAAGGAGTCGTCATCTCCTACCATGTCACATTGGCAACTGCTCTGTAGTCTGAGCATTGCGGATCCGGGGAGCCTGTGGAGCGATGGGAGCTCTCTCATGCCCGGCGGTACCCCCGCAGCCACCACTTTGGAGAACACTGTGTGGCAGGAGCTGGTAAAGCTGGAGACGCACATGCCCTCTATCCCAGCCTCCCCCTTAGACACCTGTACAAGCAGAGGAACAAGAATGTTTCAAACAGAGTGTGTACAATAGCAAAAAAAAAAAAAAAGGAAACAATCTAAGAGTCCATCAGTAAGTAACAGGTAAGTAAATATGTCAGAACCATGCAAGGCAAAATTAGATAGTAGCAAAAATGAAGGAGCTTCATGTATGGTTGTGGATGAATCCCACAATCATTATATTGAAACTAACAAAGAAAGCAGGTTTCAGAACACATATCCGATGCCATTTACATGAGGTTTAAAAACAAGCAAAAGCAGGATCATAGGAGATATTGTTTAAAAATACCTGCATAATTAGTAAAGGGTAAAGAACCACGTGGAGATGATAAGCACCATGCTGCAGAAGGTGGTTACAGCTCACGGGAGCAGGTGGTAGTCAAGGGCTGGAGATTCGCTGGCTGTAGACCAAGGCTTCTGCTGTATTGTATTTCTTTTTTTTTTTTTTTTTTTTAAAGAGTAATTTTCTTTTTTTTTTTTTTTTTAATTTTATTTATTTGACAGAGAGAAACACAGCCAGAGAGGGAACACAAGCAGGGGGAGTGAGAGAGGGAGAAGCAGGCTTCCCGCCGAGCAGGGAGCCCGATGTAGGACTCGATCCCGGGTCTCTGGGATCATGACCTGAGCCGAAGGCAGTCGCTTAACCAACTGAGCCACCCAGGCGCCCCGTCTTTTTTTTTTTTTCTTCAAAGATTTTACTTATTTATTTGGTAGAGAGCACGAGCATTGGGAAGGAGCAGAGGAAGAGGGAGGGGGAGAAGCAGGCTCGCTGCTGAGCAGGGAGCCCAACACCGGGCTCAGTTCCAGGACCCTGAGATTATGACCTGAGCCCGAAGGCAGACGCTTAACTGGCTGAGCCACCCAGGTGGCCTCTGTATTGTATTTCTTAATCAGGGTGGTGGCCTTAAATCTTTCATAACATGTGTAAATGAAGTAGAAGAGAGCTGTGGCTATGGGAAGGGGATCGGTGAGAGCTCAGGGAGCACACAGCAGATGCCACTAGAGGCAAGGAGGACTTCTCAAGTGAGGTGACATTTATTCTAAGTCACAAGCAGAAATTAAACAGCAAGGAGGGGCTCCTGGGTGGCTCAGTGGGTTAGTGTCTGACTTTTGCTTTGGGCTCAGGTCATGATCTCATAATTTCAGGGTGATGAGATTCTCTCTCTCTCTCCCCCTCTCCCCCTCCTTTAAGAAGAAAGAAGTGCTGGTGGGTTGGAGTCTAGAGAGTGTGTGGGGATTTGTGCCCTATTCTAAGGGCAGGAGGGAAGTGGCATGGTCAGATTTTTGTCCTGGAGAACCTCTGCAGCCACAGTGTGGGGGAGGGATTGGAGGAGGCAGGACTGGAGAGAGGGAGGCCAGGTAGGGGCTGGTTCAGAGCTGGGGGTAGGGAGCGCAAGGAAGAGGGAGAGCTTTGGGGTGGGGATGGGCTGAGTTGAGAGAGATTTAGAAAATGAAATTACAAGGCTAGACTGATTGTCTCTGAGGTTCTCTGGCCTTCCTTCTTCCCAGTTACCAGTTACATGCAGCATCTAAAAGTGGGCATTTCCAGAAAAGCAGGTGGGCTAGACTGGATGGACTCCTGGGGTCTGAGGACCAGCAGCATCTGCTGACTTTCTCTGACAGCTCTGGAATTAGGCAGACCTGGGTTCGAATCTCAGCCCTCCCATTTGCTGGCTGCGTGACATCGGGCAAGGCCTCCACGGATCCTCAGTTTCAGCATCCATTAAATGGGAAAGAAAAGAAGTCATGAATACAAAACATGCAGTTCAGTACCCGGGAGATAGTAAGCAACTGATAAATGATACCCAGCTTCCCCTCACAACACCTGCCATCTATCTTCTGGAAATTTCTATAGAATGTGGGGGTACACTTACCGCTCTTCCTTGTGTCAGCTGTATCTCCAGGCTCCTTGATCTGGAAGGCATTCTCATGCATGTCTAAATTCCCATCTGTGAATCACAGCCTGGAGTTCCTCCGAGCCCCGCGGGATGTGAGAGCTGCACTTCGCACGGAGCACCGTGGGCCGTGCCCCACCCGTGAACACGGCTCCTGTTTCCTCACAGGTCCAAGTGGGTTCCCCTGGGTGACTACATCTCCTCCAACACGGACGAGTGCACAGCCACGCTGATGTACGCTGTCAGCCTAAAGCAGTCCGGCACAGTCAGCTTCGAGTACTACTACCCAGACTCCAGCATCATCTTTGAGTTTTTTGTAAGCACCTGGCCGCAGGGGAGGATGGGAGGTAAAGACTCTCCAAGGCTCCGATTCACTGATGGGAATCACAAGCATATTTCTGGCTGGGGAGTTTCCACAGTGGTCCTCCCTCTGCCGAGAACTGTGGACAAAATATGCTGAGAGGCGAGGCAAAAGGCAGAAGCTGGGGGGCTCTAAGGGGGAAGAGTAGGGTCCAGGAGACCCTAGGTGTTCTACCCGCGCAGACATGAAAACAGCATGTAAAGGCTTCTGAGTTACAAGTTACTTTTTGGTGTTGATGCCCTGATGTTTTGTGTGTGTAACTAGATTCCCCCCTGCTTCAAGGCTCCTGTGTTCTGAGCTCAGTCCCTAAAGGAAATTGGCAGCTCTTCTCCCATAAGAAGGGCCCTCTGGAAGGCTGTGACAGTGTAGGGGGTAAGGAACCCATTTTCTTGGAAAACTGAGACTCTTTTCCCAAACTCCTGCCTTCTCAGGTTCAGAATGACCAATGCCAGCCCAATGTAGATGACTCCAGGTGGATGAAAACCACAGAGAAAGGATGGGAATTCCACAGTGTGAGTATCATGCCAGCCTCCCTGGAGCCCTTCCTGGGGATACCGGCAAAGGGGCCACGGGCTTTTCCTCCAAGGAGAGATTCTTCCCAGTTTGGGCTCCCACCCCTCTGTCCCTAGAGGGCAGGTGTCTGACCCGATGAGGACGTCGTGGTTTCTGTCCTCTTGGGTTGACGGTATGCGTGTGAGATGACTTGCACCCAAGGCGCAACCCCAAGGACCAGCAGCTTGCCAGCTCTAAGAGTCAGGTCTTCTGGGGATGCGGTGTGCATACACAGAGCCAGAGATGAATGAGGGAACTCCTCTCACCCCTCCTGTCAGTCCCTGAGGCCTCTTCGTGGGTCTCACCTTAGAGATACTCGCAGTATATGTGGGTGAGGGAGAGGTCATGAGCAGGTGGTAAGACAGGCTTCAAAGCAGGAAGGAGCTAAGCTGAGCTGGGGGGAAGGGCAAAGCTGAGGACGTCCAGGGAGGGGATCAGAAAAGGTGCCGCCCCACAGATGGTAAGGGGACAGGTCCCCACCAGAGGCTAATCCGGTGGATTAGGGATATCTGTCTTCCGGTTTGTGGCATTTAGGTGGAGCTAAACCGAGGCAATAATGTCTTGTATTGGAGAACCACAGCCTTCTCGGTGTGGTCCAAAGTCTCCAAGCCCGTGCTGGTGAGAAACATCGCCATAACAGGTACCAAGAGGGGAGCGGGCCTGGGGTCTGCTGCTGACTTCCTGACTCTGCGGGGAGGGGGCTGGTGAGCCCCCAGGGGCTCAGTCTCGGGGCTCAACCCTTGCTTCTCCATGGTGTTCTTCCTCCCTAGGGGTGGCCTACACTTCAGAATGTTTCCCCTGCAAACCCGGCACATATGCAAACAAGCAGGGCTCCTCTTTTTGCGAACTTTGCCCAGCCAACTCCTATTCAAATAAGGGGGAAACTTCCTGCCACCAGTGTGACCCCGACAAATACTCAGGTGAGGTTTCTTGAGGCTGGGGAGAGTTTGGAGGGGTGGGTACCAACAACCACGGGGAGTAAGAGGAAGGAGAACCGTCGCTCTTGCCATGCCGAAGATGACTCTTCGAAAACCCCTGCTTTCTGGGCTGCAAGAACCCTGCTGATCCATACTCCACCAATCATCCTGGAAGCAAAAGTAAAATCATTCAGCAAGTAATGAGTGAGCCTTTACTATCTGCTAGGTCCTGTTCTAGGTGCTTGGACTACATCAGCAAACGAAATAGGCAGTTCCCTATCTTCATGGAATTTACATTCTGGTGAGGGGAGAGGGAGACAGACAATAAACAATAATGACAATAAATATATAATAAATTACAGGATGCTAGATAGCAAACGTGCGGGATGCTGTGGTGAAACGAGAAAGCAGCTTGGGGTTAGAGGGCTTAGGAAAGCAAGGGAAAGGGGCTGCAATATTTTTGTTTTTTGTTTTTCCTAAACAGTGAAATTTGTAAAAAACGACACCTTATATAAGATTTTAATTATAGGGACGCCTGGGTGGCTCAGTTGGTTGGGCGACTGCCTTCGGCTCAGGTCATGATCCCGGAGACCCGGGATTGAGTCCCACATCAGGCTCCCTGCTCGGCGGGAAGCCTGCTCCTCCCTCTCTCACTCCCCCTGCTTGTGTTCCCTCTCTGGCTCTGTTTCTCTCTGTCAAATAAATAAAATCTTAAAAAAAAAAAAGATTTTAATTATAAATAATAGATGCAGTAAGTAAAAGGTGTACATTTATATACTTTAATTCATTACAGCTATTATCAAAGTTAGGTTAGAAGAGCCGTAAGGCTCTATTGATGAGCAAAATATATATATTAAATATATATATAATATATATAAAATAATATATATATTAAGATTTTATTTATTTATTTGACAGAGAGAAACACAGTGAGAGAGGGAACACAAGCAGGGGGAGTGAGAGAGGGAGAAGCAGGCCTCCTGCTGAACAGGGATCCTGATGTGGGACTTGATCCCGGGTTTCCGGGATCATGACCTGAGCCAGAGGCAGTCGCTTAACCAACTGAGCCACCCAGACACCCCGCAAAATATTTTTTTAAAAGATTTTATTTATTATTTGAGAGAGAGTTGGTGCAGGGGGTGGGGAGGAGCAGAGGAGGAGGGACAAGAATACTTCTCCAAAGTGCAGAACCAGAAGCTGGGGCTCGATCCCACAACCCTGAGATTATGACCTGAGCCAAAACCAAGAGGCAGACGCTTAACCAACTGAGCCACCAGGTGCCCCAATGGGCAAAACGTTTTGATAGCAAAGACTAAAGCTGGAAGTTACAATCTTTTATCAGCCTGATGATCCAGTGATTTCAAAGAAGGCCTTTTCAGGAAATCAAGGCTTCCTTAGAACACAGTTTTAAAAAGCAGCGTTCTGGGGCACTTGGCGGCACTCTCCATTGAGTGTCTGACTCTAGGTTTCAGCTCGGGTCATGATCTCAGGTCATGGGATGGAGCCCCACAATGCCACTGACTCACCACTCAGCGGAGAGTCTGCTTGGGATTCTCTCTCTCTCTCCCTTCACCCCTCCCCCCTGCCTCCCACTCCCAGCCCCTCCTTGCATGCTCTCGAGCTCTCTCTCTCTTTCTGTAAACCAACCAACCAGTGTTCTGAGGGAAAATAAGGGGACAGGTATAGCACATTGTGACTACAGTCTCTGAATAGCTTCCTAAAGTATCCCAATTTAAGAAAGAGAACCTGGTCGTTTGAGGGAGTCCCAGGGGAGCAGGGCTCTGATGTAAGGTGGGCAGTCCTCCCAGAGGAACCTCTTCCCAGGAAGCCTGTCACTATTCCATTTTTCCTCTCTTGCACAGAACCACACACGCACCCAGCTCAAGGCTGTCCTTCGAGCAGACCCTCAGATCCGTCCAGATCTACCTGTCCTTCTCGCAGACGTTACCTGATGTGTTTGTTTGCTCAGCCCAGGCCGGCCACTGAGCCCGTGAACCTTCTTATTTTTACGCTACCTCGAAAACAAAAGCCCTATTTATCAACGCAGATCTTGCCAAATGAGTGTAGTTTTTAGCAAGAACAGGAATGTTTAGATCTTGAGGGAAGTTTTTAATCTATAAGTCTAAATTCCTGTTTTTCCACTTGAATTTCTTATTCTCCTTCCCTGCTCTATCAATGGCAGGTCTTGTCTGTCTTCGTCTCCGGCTGCCTTGCCAGCCCAGCAGCTATTTAAGGCTTTGAATGGCAAGGTGGTTCTAGAAAAACCGCCTGGGAATGTTTTGATCAGCTCTCCATGTAAATTGTTATCCAGAGAGCTGTTATGAAACTGTTGGATTAGGAGTCTGAGTTCTTGAAGTCTGTTCTCCTTCGGCCACCCATTTCTCAATCCACCTCTTTGACTAGAAAGTGAGTTTTTACCATGACTTGATTCTTCCAGAATATAGGGTCCTTGGGAGGCTGGGGAAATGCAGAGAGATCTGATCAGAGCCTGTGATGGAATGTGCATAAAGCGAGGGACAGAAGACCCTGTACGCATTTAGTCATCCACTCAAGAGTAAGTCCCGAGTGCCTGCTGGGTGCCAAGGCCGGGGCTTGGTGCCAGAGTTGGAGCTGGTGCCTGCCCCCCAGCTTAGGTTGAAGTGTGGGAATGTGGTTATGGGAGCACCTAGTTGTTATAACTGTATGGTGCACAGGCTGCCGGGATAGGGGCTTTGAGTGTAGGGCACAGTAGAGGCAAAGAAGGGACATGGTCAGTCCTCTATGGCTTCAGGGGCACTGGTCTTGAAAGATGAGTTAGTGGTGTGATGGGTGTTCTGGAAGGAGTGTAGCCAAAGCCAGATGGCTTGGGGATCTTGGAGAAACTCAGCATGGCAGCAGGTGACTT
Source organism: Spilogale gracilis (assembly GCA_004023965.1). NCBI lineage: Eukaryota > Metazoa > Chordata > Mammalia > Carnivora > Mephitidae > Spilogale > Spilogale gracilis. The sequence continues at coordinate 33,940 of PITA01002862.1, read as the reverse complement.
GGAGATAACTAGCTTCCAAGGCTAGGAGGTGGGGAGGGAACAGACTTCTGTGCCATTCTGTGCCATTGCTGAACACTTGGGATTTGATCCTACCAGCAATGGGGGCCATTCAAGGATTTTAAGCTGGAGAGCGACGTGACCTGGCTCGTGATTTTGAAAGACCGCTCTAGCTGTCACTGAGAAAATGGATGAGGAAGGAAACAGCTGGAGGCAGAGACCACAGTCTGGAGATTCACAACAGGCGCCATTGCTGGTATCTAGGCTCTAGCCTGAGATGGAGCTAATGGGGCTGCAGATGTTAAGGACAAAGCCTTGACTAAAAGCATCTTTCTTATTGATACCTCAAATGTGGTTGTTAAGAAGAATTCATTTGTGTTACGTTCAACATTAGGGACTCATTTCCTAGTAGAATAGCATGGGGTTTAAGAGCAGACTCCAGAACTAAATTACTAAGTTTCAGATCCCTGCTCCGCTACTTTCTAGCTCTGCCACCTTGGGCAAGTCACTTGTCTGTGCCTCAGTTTCCTCATCTGTAAAATGGGAATGGCGATAATCGTACCTACTTCATAGTGTTATTGTGCGGATCAATTGACTAGTACAGATAAAAGGTTCAGAACAGTGCCTGGAATGTAGTAAACACTAATTTTATCACAGCTGAGCCTTGAACAGTACAGGGACAATTACTTTTGACTCTCCAGAAACTTAACTACTAATGACCAGAAGTTTAATGATAAATAATTGATCGGTACACACTTTGGATGTTTCATGTATTATATACTGTATTTTGCAATAAAAGAAGTTGGGGAGAAGAAAATGTCATTAAGAAGATCATAAGGAAGGGTGCCTGGGTGGCTCAGTGGGTTAAAGCCTCTGTCTTTGGCTCAGGTCATGATCTCAGGGTCCTGGGATGGAGGCCCACATCGGGCTCTCTGCTCAGCAGGGAGCCTGCGTCCTCCTCTCTCTCTGCCTGCTTCTCTGCCTACTTGTGATCTCTCTCTGTCACATAAATACATATATAAATAAAAATCTTTAAAAAAAGAAAGAAAATCATAAGGAAGAGGGGCACCTGGGTGGCTCAGTTGTCAAGTGTCTGCCTTCGGCTCAGATCATGGTCCCAGGGTCCTGAGATCGAGTTCCTCATTGGGCTCCCTGCTCAGCGGGAAGACTGCTTCCCCCTCTCCCACTTCCTCTGCTTGTGTTCTCTCTCACTCGCTTTGTCTCTATCAGGTGAATAAATAAAATCTTAAAAAAAAGAGAAAATCATAAGGAAGAGAAAATACAACACTGAATACAATACTGGAATATATATATATATATATATATTCCACCTATAAATGGACCCTCCCAGTTCAAACTGTTGTTCTGGGGTCGACCTTGTCCATTTACATTAAGGCCTATTCCAGCTGACCTCTCTTAACAGGAAAGTACTCTTAGCATGGGTAACAGCAATAACAAGTCACTTGGATAGTATTTTACAATTTACCGGAGTGCAGGAGTGATCTCTCTGTTTATAAAAGAATAAAGGGCAGCACAGAGAGGTTGAGGGATTTGCCCGGAGTGTGGAGGGGTATCTGAGCTCGAGCAAGCTCTCAGCTGCTTCAGTCCTCAGGGGGAATGCTTTCCTTTGATGAATTGGATCTGAATGAGAGGACATTATACTCCTGGGGGAGGGGAAAAGTCCTGAAAGGAGGAGGAAGGCTGGGAGAGAGAAACCCAAGCCCCCATGATAAGCTTTATCTTCTCACAGTCTTGCCCCCGGGCTGATGCTAGAGGAATCACTTTTCACTCCATGGCGGGAACATCTAGGCAACTCTTTCAAACTTGACCAGTACCCAACTTCAGCACCTTGATGAAACCTGAGCTAGGGAAGTGAGGTCCAGCTCGGCATTTGGGTTAATCATTTATTAAAACTACGTTAGCAATCGTCAAGTGTGTAAGCAGCTGGACCACTTTTGCTGAAACCTGGAGCTAGGGTATCAGGTTGAGCAAATATTTGAACAAGCAGAGGAAGGTCCTTGTGCAAAATGTACTTTCTAACGTGGAGCTTGCAATTCACTGGACCCTATATGCTGGGTCCTGGGAATTGGTGTGTTTTCAGCAGCTCGTTCCAAGTTCCTCCTGGCCCAGCTTGTCAAAAGCAGGAATCCCTGGATCCCTCTGTGCTGAAGGAGGCCTTCTGCTTGTTAACGGAGTCAATGAGCTGAGAAGATTCCAGCTGCTCTCAGGCTAATAAGAAGGGAACAGAAGAGGTGGAGGGAGCTCCCTGGGGAGGCCAACGAGGATGTAACTAGGAGATTCTCTGATCTAGGGACTCATCTGGTGCCTTGGAAAGAAGAAAGGATCAGTTGAGAAATAAACCTTAACTGGAAGGGAGACAAAGAAGTTTAAATCCTTATTTAAAATCTCATGACGGGGCTCCTGCGTGGCTCAGCAGGCCGTCTACTTGAGACTCTCTCTCTGTCTCCCTCTCCCGGATTCCCCTAGGCACTCTCTCTCTCAAATAAATAAATACATCTTTTTTTAAAAAAAAGCTATGACAGTTACCAAATAAAAATAATCCTACAAACGCAGGTAGTAATAGTTACCAGCATTAACTAAGTCCATACTTCCAATGTGCCAGGGACATGCTGGCTCTGGTAAGGTAGATATTATTATTTCTGCTCTATGGATGAGGGCACTATGGTTCAGAGAGGTTCAGTAACTTGCTTAAAGTGACACAGCTACGAAATGGAGCAGGATCCAAACCCAGATCGTCTGACTGAAAATCTCATTCCACTCTATTACATGGCCTATCAGGTTAGTCTACAGAGAGAGAGGAGGGCACGCTCTCGTATCCAGTGCTTGCCTGCAGGTGACACAGCAGTTACCTTGGAAATGACCGTGACAGGAGCAGTAGTAATACTATTGCATTGGCCCTCTATAAACAGTGATTTTGTTTGCTTCTTTTTTAGATTCCATGTATTCATTTGACAGAGAGAGACACAGCAAGAGAGGGAATACAAGCAAGGGGGAGTGAGAGAGGGAGAAGCAGGCTTCCCACTGAGCAGGGAGCCTCATGCGGGGCTGGGACTCCAGGATCATACCTGAGCCGAAGGCAGATGCTTAACCAACTGAGCCACCCAGGCGCCCCAAGCAGTGTTTTTCATTCTGGAGAAAAGAAATTCCCTGGAAAGTTTTTAAATTTTATTTGCATAAATTATGTGTATTTTTCTGGATAGAAGAAACAGGTCTTTTTTCAAATTCTCAAAATGTTTGTAATTTCCAAAAGGTGAAGTCCATTGCTTTAAAGAGGGATATGCTGACGTAGTTCTTGTGATCCAGGCATTTATAGGGTTAAAGTAGAGCTGCCATAGAGAAAGGAGAAGAAATAAAATGATAGTTGATAGCTTTTTTATTAGGAACAGGTCAAGGGTTAGAGATAGTAGCCGGATGTTTGGGGGAGGGGAAAGTGGCTAGAACTCTTGTGTCTTAAGTGCAGTCGGAGGAAATTACCCTCATTTGTGGAGGATGGGTGCACGGAGAAGGGGAAACTCCAAAGGTGGAAGGCCTTCACTGGAAGCAGATATTCAGAGAGGATGCAGAGAAGGAATTGGAATAAGAGTTTGAAGGCACTGTCCTAAGCTTTCGTATGTTTTGCTTTAATCCTGCAGGAGTAGAAAAACCGCCTGCACAGGATTCTGAAGCACATGGAAGGTGGCGGGTCTCGAGAACTCGAGTTAGCGGTGCTTAGGAAGATGCTTTCTGCAGCTCCCCACCCTCCTCCCAGCCCGCTGGCTGGTCCCCTTCCTTATGCCTTGCCCCGCAGTGTGGGCCCAGTGCCTTCTCATAGCACCAGGGACAGGTGCAAAGGGGATATCTGAGTAGGGCTTTAGGGATTGGAACTGAAGCAGAGGGAAGGTTGGGTGTGCTGGATTTTCTACTTCCCGCAGAAGCTGTGTTGTGCTGTACCCCAGGGTCTTGGAGGTCCTAGGGTCATGAGCAAGTGGTCAAGAGCTCTGCTTTCTTAACTGACTTCACCTCTTTGTCCTTACTTTTGCAACTTAGAGAAGGGCTCCTCGTCCTGCAAAGTGCGCCCCGCCTGCACGGACAAAGATTACTTCTATACTCACACAGCCTGTGATGCCAACGGAGAGGTGGGTAGCACAGTCTTGGAGCCCCTGTGCCCCCCTCCTCCCCCCGTAGCTCCTTAGCCTGCTCCTTGGACTTCACCACATTTGGAGTCCCAGAGGTCAGTGGAGCTGGCATGGGAGAAAACTCCACCGACCACCACAGGGACCCCGGGGCCAGGGGGGAGGCAAAGCAAGATGGCCTTATGTCTCTTCAGGTCAACTGTTTTTGCCTCATTTGTTCCACTCCTTATTCACGTGTGCTCTGTTGCAAAAAGCCATTGCATTTTCTTTTGTTTGTTTTCTTCCATTCGCTTGGCCCCTCTGGGCCACGCCTGCCGGTCCACGCACACTTACTTCCTCATGCGACTCATCAGACCTGCGCCCTCCGGGCTGCTTCTGTCGACTGCCCCCCTCCCCCCTCCCCTGCTCACCCGGACTGGAGAATGGGCTGACTGTTCCCTCTCTGCTGGTTCCTTCTCTCCCCCAGGCTTTCTGCCTCAGAAAGACTTTCCTTTGTAGTCTGCATCACCTCTGAGTCAGCAGGCGTGATTTGAGTATGAATGCTGTGCCAGGCCTTGTGCCCCAGCTGGGCACCCCCAACCCCCAACACCCCCCCTCTGCCCCCGAGGTAAGGAAGGCTCCTCCCTTGGGGAGCTCACAGCCCTGTGAGAGAAGGTAAAGATGTGTGGGGGACTGGGGGAAACCGGGAGAGCAGTGACCGGGACTGGAGGGCCAGGGAAGGCCCTTCCAGTGGACGTCATGTGTTCAACAGTCAGTTACAGTGCCAGGCACCCCATATACAGCAGTTAACCAAATGGGGGGCGACGTCTACTTTCATGGGGCTTACTTCTTGCTGGGGAGCAAGTGGAAAGAGAGACAACAGATAAACCATAAGTTAGAGTATATCAGGTGGCGGTGAGTGGAAGCCAAAAATTAAAAAAGGATGAAGAAACAGAGAATGATGGAGGGTGGTAATGCTATTTTAGAGAGGGTTGGGATGACGTTTGAGGATGCAGCATTTAAACAGAGACCTGAGTGAGATGAAGGGTGGCCACAGCGTTTTCCAGGCAGAGCACACAGCAGGTGCACAGAAGGCCGACTTGTGTCCAGAGAATTCAAGGAACAGCAGAAAGTGAGCTGGGATGGCTCAGGGGCACGAGTGGAGGGATTTGTCTTAGATCAGACGCTCCAGATGAATTGTCTGTATCCCTAAACCATAGCCTCTTTGGAAGCTAGAAGGTGGGAAATCTGCATTCATATTAAGCATAGGTTTGCTTATTAGGATGCATAAGTGTCTGTTGGTTGGACGGCTGGATGAATTCTCCTCTTGCCAGATAAGCATGGGATGAACTCTGTTCCTTAGCAGTGATTATTTGCCATCATCATCTCTTACTCCCCACCCTCTCCCACCCCTGCCATCATGTCTGGAGCATCATTCTCTCCCCCAGCTGCTGAGAGAGAATGGCTACCCATCTCCTCAGTTTCACCTTCGTTGTGCAGTGTCTGGGTTTCTGTATGACCTTGTATAAATCACTTTCATCTTCTTGGCATCAGCTGACTCACAAATTAAATGGGGACACTTATCCTGCTGTTCTTCTCCCCCCTCGGCATAACATGTGGCTGAATGTGGCTGTCTTTGCTTCCTTCTGCCCTAAGTCTTTCCCCTCCCAGCCTCCAGCCAAGGCCCTCTACATCTGTAGTGAGCTGTGTCGCCTGCCAGCCTGGATGTCTGCCCGTGCCTGAACAGCCTGGGCCTCTGGATGCTCCGCAGGCCAGAGCCAGTGCTCTGCCTTGCAGCCCAGCCAAGGCTCGGGGGAGGAGCCCTGAAGCCTGAGTGCACATGAATATGCATTCATCAGGAATGCCTTGCAGAGCTCTCCTGATCTGTGCCTCACGCCCCGCACTGACTCTGCTCAGTCTCATGATTTCCCTTTATCTTCTAAACTGTATTTTTAAATCCAGGGCCATAACTGGAGCTGACTCCCATGATAGCCCTTGTGGCCTTCGAGGTGCCACAGTGGTTCCCCAGGGACCAGGTTGGCCAGTCCGCTGGGGCCCGTTGCACGTGCTGCTCCAGGAGATGGCCCCAGTCAGTCTTCCTGCTCCCCAGACCCTTCTCTCCATGAGATTCAAGGGGACAAGCTGGCCTAGAGCACCCAGGTTAGAGCGCAAGCTTGGGGCTCTGGCCATTGGCCGCTCTTCAGGAGGAATCTCTTCATGATGGAGCTGAAGGGGTAGGGGGAGGAGCCCCAGGACCCAAGGCAGCATAGACTCCTCTTAAGACTTGTCCTTTCTTAAGCTGAATAAAATGGACGGATGTCTTGTTCGTCCACCTTTTCACACGCATGGCGGTGCTGCCCCGATCATCATCCCCTCATCTTTTCATCTCTGCAGTGGGCCAGGGTCCTCACAGGAGGCATGCACCGGCCGACCAGGAGCCTCCTGCAGGTTATCCTCCCTTCTGTATCCAGTACCTCCCTCAAACGAGTAGGGATGGCCATAGTGAGTGACAGATACAATGTTTCCCTTGTCCAGTGATCTGATGGCTGACTGTTCCTCTTCCCATTTCCCCCCAGCTTTATCGAGATATAACTGATGTATAACTCTTTGTAAGTTTACGGTGTCCAGTGTATTCGTTTGGTATACTTACATATTACAAAGTGATGACCACCACAGCATTCATTAACACCTCCATGATATCACATAATTACTCTTTGTATGTGTATGATGAAAACATTTAAGATCTGCTCTCTAAGCAACTCTCAAGTATATGCAGTTGTCTAGTACTATTAACTGTAATCACCTTCCCACACTTTAGATCCCCAGAACTTACTGGTCTTATAACTGGAAGTTTGCACCCTTTGGCCCACACCGTCCCTTTTGCCTTGATGTCCCAGAGAACACAGTAGCCATCCGCCCACACGGGGCGCTCTTACGTGATTGTTGTCCTTGCTAGATGGTGAGCTTCTTAAGGGAAGGAGCCATGTCTCATTCATTGCCGAGCCCCCAGCTCGGCCACACAGATGTGGTAGACTTTTATAAATGTCTACTGAATAAATGAAAAAGCAAAGAAAATATTTGGAAGACAGATGGGGACCTCCCTTTTCATGTCTTGGCATTTTCATCAGCTACTTTTCCTCTGACCTTTGTAGTCATAAGATGCTACATTGGAACCTGAGCTTTCTCTGCAGACAGCTGGTCGTTCCCCTCTCCCTGTCACATACGTATCTTCGCTGAATATATCCCACTTCATCCACTCAACATTCAGCAGAGATTTACCGAGCACAGCCGTGTGCCGGGCTCTAGGCCAGGAGCACGGGATACATCGGAGACCAGAAGGGGGTCCTCCGCCCTCATGAGACGTTCATTATAGCCCAGCGCCCCCCCACCCCGCACCCCTGTAAAGATGTGCTGAATCCCACAGGCTGAGCCATTCTTCATCCATTTCTGCAGACCCAGCTCATGTACAAATGGGCCCAGCCGAAGATCTGCGGTGAAGACCTCGAGGGGGCCGTGAAGCTGCCCGCCTCCGGTGTGAAAACCCGCTGCCCACCCTGCAACCCAGGCTTTTTCAAAACCAACAACAGCAGCTGCGAGCCCTGCCCTTACGGCTCTTACTCCAATGGCTCTGGTAACCTCTCTATATGCATCCTGTCGGTTCCCACGTCCCCCACCTGGGTGGATGGCATAGGCACTCAGAGCGGTTGGTGGGACATGCATGCTGTCCTTCCCAGCAAGGCAGTGAGGGTCAGGCCACTCTGCAGACGGAGTTCAGGAGGAGTGAGCTCAGGGTGGGCCCTGCCTGTAGGTCGGAGTCACACTGGAGAATGGCCTGCCTCTCTCCCTCTTCCGACTAGCTTCCAGCATGCAGCAAGGGTGCTGACCAGAAGGTTTGGGGAGCGGGGATGGCTGGCTTGACATGATCAGAGCCATAAGCCATGTGGCAGAAAGGCGGGGGGAGGATTTATATACCTCTTCATGTAAATGTATTTACTGATAATAATGTGACAAATAATACGACAAATAATATGGACTGTATGCATCGGACTAGAAGATCAGTTTAACTTTTGGAGTGAAAAATTTGGTGGGAAAGTAGGGTAGCTGGAGTATTGGAATTCAGGATCAGGGTTTATGTCCTGAGTTTGTGAAAGACGTTGTCAGAATGTTTGCGAGTCAGCTTGATCTAACCGTGCTCCTGTGCTGAGCATTAGCCCCCTTGGCTGCCCACCACTGTTGCCCCTTGTCTGTGGGACAGCAGCCCCTGTTGGGATGGCTGCAGCCTCCTTGCTGAAGGCATGGATCTTCTGGTTCCCCCAGACTGCAGCCACTGCCCAGCCGGGACTGAGCCAGCGGTGGGATTCGAATACAAATGGTGGAACACGTTGCCCTCAAACATGGAAACCACCGTCCTCAGTGGGATCAACTTTGAGTACAAGGGCATGACCGGTAAGCGCCTCCCCACTTACTGTGAGCTGTAAGCTCCCTACTGACCGGGGGCTCTCCCACGTCACATTTCTTCACAATAGTGATGTCTGCAGAAAAATGAACTAATCACGCCATGCACTCTCTGGAAAGTTCCACTCCCCACAGGCCTTCATTCTGCCAGACCTCAGTTTTGAGATAGAACTAGAGCTAGAAACCATGTGCACACACTCCAAAGGTCTCGCTCTGACAGTTTGAGTCTTACCAGAGTAGCAAGGTAAATAACATGGTTTGCTTCGTGGTGGTCCTGGATGTCTCAAAGGACAGTGTTCTCTCTCTCTCTCTCTGAGCGTCATCTGGGTACATGCTTGCCCTGTACCCGGGACCCCTGGGTCACTGAGTCTGCTCTCGTTTTCCAGGCTGGGAGGTGGCCGGTGATCACATTTATACGGCTGTTGGAGCCTCAGACAGTGACTTCATGATTCTCACTCTGGTGGCGCCAGGATTCAGGTGAGGGAGCAAAGCGAAGGGGAAACCCACGCCAACCTGACCATGTCCAGGTCCCACTCAGCTGGGAAGGCTGTAGAGGAGAGGGCTTCTTGCATGTGGAAGCATGAGCTCAGAACAGAGGAGAGCACGGTAGTGGCCTGACAGTTAACCCAAATGTTAACGTGGCTTCTTAGTGTTGCTGCCCACACTGGAGGGCCTCCTGTTGGCCCTTTCACACCTCTGCCTTCTCTCATGGGTTGGCCACCCACTACTTGAATTCTTCCTCCTCACGCCATCAGATAAAATGCTACAGACAACTTTTAAAAAAGAGGGCCAGGGCTGCCCTGGATGGCTCAGTCAATTAAGCATCTGACTCTGGATTTCGGCCCAGGTCATGATCTCAGGGTCATGGGACGAAGCCCCACATTGTGCTCTGTGCTCAGTAGGGGGTCTGCTTGAGATTCTCTCTCTCCCTCTGCCTCTCTCCACCGCACACTTTCTCTCTCTCAAAAATAAATAAATAGGGGCGTCTGGGTGGCTCAGTTGGTTAAGCGACTGCCTTCAGCTCAGGTCATGATCCTGGAGACCGAGGATCGAGTCCCACATCAGGCTCCCTGCTCCGTGGGAAGCCTGTTTCTCCCTCTCTCACTCCCCCTGCTTGTGTTCCCTCTCTGGCGGTGTCTCTCTCTGCCAAATAAATAAAATCTTTAAAAATAAATAAATAAATAAATCCAAAATTAATTTATTGATTAAATTTTAAAGATTAAAAAAGAAAAAATATTTTAAAAAAGGGCCAGAAGTACCCATAGACAGTTTGTCTTTATCTGGGACAAGAAGTCTGAAATGGATTGTTCTTTTTGCCATATTGATCCCCATATCCCAAGAAGACCTAGGACGTTAAGCAATGTGTTTGCCATTAAAATAAATACTGCAGGCAATGTGGAGTTGTGGAAAGAACATTGTTCTGAAAACAAGCACTTGAACTTCACCACCTACTGGCTTTGTGAACTTGGGAAAGGCACCATGCTCCCGGAGGCTTCAGGCTCCTCGACAGTAAAACCGGGGGAATTGACAGTCCGTGACTTTGGACTAACTTAGGTTGAGATGATTTTTCCAGCCCACGGATTGGATAACTGTGTAGATAGGAGTTGGGACTGCTGGTCCTTAGGATACAAGCAAATGGCCAAGGACAAAAGAAAAGCAGTAAGTGGATTTCCAAAGCCAAAGTGAATGCTTCTGCCTGTGTGCACTTTCAAGATGGGGGGGTCTGAATGGGTCTCCCTATTGTCAGTCTGACTTCTCCATTACCTCCTTCAAGCTCCCTCCTTTCCATTGCTGGCACAGTGCTCAGCCCATGGTAGTTGCTCCACAGGTATTTATGTCCCCTCTCTTAATTTACACTACTCAGAGATGAGCAGTTATATCCCATTTACAAAGTGAGCAAACTTTCTAGGCTTTGGGCTGGTGGGGGGTGGGGTGGGCAGGGGGCGAGGTAATATTCCTAAAGGACGTTTCAATTTGCAAAGCAGACTGCTACAAGTGGTTCCTTACCTCCTCCACTCACCACCCCTGCCCCACCTGCCCCCTTGGGCCTGGCTGCCTCTTTCCCAAAAGAAGAACCAGCCTGAGAACTTGGCTTAAGAGATGACACATTGAGGGGCACCTGGGTGGCTCAGTTGGTTGAGCGACTGCCTTCGGCTCAGGTCATGATCCCGGAGACCCAGGATCGAGTCCCACATCGGGCTCCCTGCTCGGCGGGAGGCCTGCTTCTCCCTCTCTCACTCCCCTGCTTGTGTTCCCTCTCTGGCTGTGTTTCTCCCTGTCAAATAAATAAAATCTTAAAAAAAAAAAAAAAAAGGAGATGACACATTGAAATATCTGCTCATTCGACCCCAGAACAGCTCCCACTACCCCAGAGAGTGAGCTGCTAAGTGAACATAGGTAATTTACACCTTTCGATGGTGGAGCTTCTTAAACCTTGATGTGCTTATGGACCCCTGGGATCGTGTGTTAACGTGCAGATTCTGCTTCAGCGGGTCTGGGGAGGGGCCTGAGGTTCTGGGCCTCTGCTAAGCTCTGGGGAGGGCAGTGCTTCTGCTCTGAGGGCCCCACTCTGCTAGTGAGATTATAGAGCATTTTACAAAGCACTCCCTCTGTTAGGCCCTTGGATCTCACCACAGTGATGGAAGGGAAATAAGAAAGGTAGTACCAGCTTCATTTTACAGATGAGGAACTGCAGTTTGGTCACATAGCTAGGTGACAGAATTCTGCTTCATACATGCTCTTTCCAGCATCCTCAGGACTTAATCTTGTCCCCCAGCAGACCTTTTGCTGCTCTCTGTGCTCTTCAGGAAGCACTGCCTTGTCTCTGGAACTGACTTTTAATTTCCGCCCCACAGACCTCCACAGTCGGTGATGGCAGACACAGAGAATAAAGAGGTGGCCAGGATCACATTTGTCTTTGAGACCATCTGTTCTGTGAACTGTGAGCTCTACTTCATGGTGGTATGTTTCCCTTTCTTTGTCTGCTATGGGGCTTCCGGGGACTGTTACAAAAGTTGGCCTCCTTCGGCCATCAACCTAACTGACCACTGGCCCCCTTAGGTGCTTCATAATAACTGACGGCCTCATTTATAGTGATTTCACAGGGGAAAGGCCCAGACTGTCCATCAGGGACTGCACAGTTTCCCATGGGTCTGACTGACTGTGATGGCCCCTGGGATGGCAGCAGTATGGGAACCCTGTCCCCCCACCCCACCCCAGCCACCCAGCCCCTGTGCCTTCTTCACTTGTCTGTCTTGGGTTCAGGGTGTGAATTCTAGGACCAACACTCCCGTGGAGACATGGAAAGGTTCCAAAGGCAAGCAGTCCTATACCTATATCATCGAGGAGAATGCTACCATGAGCTTCACCTGGGCCTTCCAGAGGACCACTTTTCACGAGACGGTAAGCTCCTGCCCTTCTCCAGACCCCTGGCTCCCCAAAGAGACCTCTGAGCCTGGATGATTCCTGACAGTAGCTTAAGTGTAAGGTTCAGAACCCAAGGGTTTGAAGGATCTGAAGGAGTCAAGCTCAGAACTGCCTATTCCCACCCCGGAGAAGCATCCAGGCTGTCCAAATGACTTCCCAGGAAGATGGCACTCTAAGTTCAAATACACTTTTTGTCCCCTTTCACAAGGAAGAGACCTGCTTTTTCCATATAACAATATCTACTGCATATTCCTTCCATGGCAATTAATATTTTTATATGACATTTAAAATGGATTTGTCTTGGTTTAACATGACCCAAATTATTCACAAAGGGCTACTCTTTAGTGAAGAAGAATAGGATGCCTCTCGGATTTTGCTCAAGTGTTACAGGGTAAAGAAGGTTAAGTAGTCGTTTGCTATTTCTAGAGAGCTCAATTGCTGCTGGCGTCTCAGGCCTCTGCCCTCTCTCCTCCTGTTTCCAGGGCAGGAAGTACACCAATGATGTTGCCAAAATCTACTCCATCAACGTCACCAACGTCATGGATGGGGTGGCCTCCTACTGCCGTCCCTGTGCCCTGGAAGCCTCAGACATGGGCTCCTCCTGCACCTCTTGTCCTGCTGGCTACTACATCGATCGGGACTCGGGGACCTGCCACTCTTGTCCCCCGAACACAATCCTGAAGGCCCACCAGCCTTATGGCATCCAGGCCTGCATGGCCTGTGGTCCAGGGACCAAGAGCAACAAGGTGCCGGCAGTGGGTCATGCATCCTAACCTTGGCCTTGTGGATGGACCACCTCAGAGGGTGCCAGGACCTGGCTGGGGTTCTGGAGGGGCTGACGGCTAGGCATTCCCTGTAGCTTACTCTCAGGTTCAAGTCCTTGAGGGTATCCACCCAGGCTTTGACCGTGGAGGGCAAGTTCTTGGCTGTAGAGAGCTTGGTTTTCAGGGTTCTAAGGTCTCGGTCATGGACAAGTCTCATTTTCACAGGATGGGTTAGGGAGTTCTGTGACCGTCTGGTCCAGAGGGTTATTTGTCATCTCTGCGAAGACCTAAAGGGAAAGAATAAGAGCTCAGGCGCATATTCAGCCTGCTTCGATCCAGCCTATGGGAGTTGGGGGCCCCTCTCCTTTGGGAAGGCAACCCACCTTTGCTGGGACATACAGTTAACTGGCACTGCTGTCTTTTATCCTAGAGGTTTTTTCTAAAGTAAAATAACAGTGCTGCTGCCCCCATCCACTTTCTGAAGCTAAGAAAGTACCGTGACAAAAAGCTCTTAGGTATTCATTAATGCTTTTTAAATGAACTTGTATTTTACTTATCACAACCACATCGATACACAAATATCTGTGGGGCATTATTTACACAGTCCACAAATGCTGCTCAGTTTAGCTGTGCAGTAAATGCCACAGTTCTGCAGAGCCCTGGCAACCTCTTCTGGGCACGCCAGACTTTTGCGGCAAACTTCCTCCCCTGGGGCTCCCTCTGCCGCTATGGGAGGGAATGACACTTGCATAAAGTTGCTGTTGGGGAATGGGGAATCTAAAAGAGGGTAAGGGGCTTATGGGGTTTGTGGGATATAATCCCCCCTTTTTAAAGGTGTATTTATTTATGCCAGAGAGGGAGAGAGAGAGCAAGAGAGCGAGAGCAAGCACGAGTGTGCTCAAGGTGTGGGGGGAGCGGCAGAGAGGAGAGAAGCTGACTTCCCCCTGAGCACCGAGCCCCATGTGGGGGTTCCATTTCATGACCTGTGAGATCAGGACCTATAAGATCATAACCTGAACCAAAACCAAGAGTCTGGCTTAGCCAACTGAGCCACCCCGGCACCCCTAAATCCCCTCTGAAGCCCAGTATCCTGCTGAAGACCTGGGAGAGAGGAAGCAGGCTCCAATGACTCTTAAATGGGGCACAGGCAAGGCCTGTAGTTTCTTTTCTGCCATCCCGAGCATGCTTCTTCCAGTTAGTACCTCCTTGTCTTCTGCTGAAAAGCAAGAAGGGGCTACCCTGTGTCTGGAGAGAGTTCTGTCACCCAGGCATAGGGATAAGGCTATAAAATCTGACCAAATTCCTTAGGGAAAAATAGTAGACTTGGTGTATATATCATATTCATGCTAACAAGTGAACCGTGGGGTGTACCTAACCCTCACTGGTCCATTTCCCTCATTTTAATGCCCACCCAATCCTACGTCCGCTTCTGTCGCTCCTGGGCTGCACCAGGCTGGGGACAATAGCTGCCACTCTCGGTATGTTCCTGAACAGCCCGCCTGACCAAGCCTTTCCCCTCAGATCCACTCTCTGTGCTACAACGACTGCACCTTCTCAATCAGCACTCCCACCAGGATTTTGGACTACAACTTCTTGGCTTTGGCAAACACCGTCTCTCTGGCTGGAGGCCCAAGCTTCACTTCCAAGGGGCTGAAATATTTCCATCACTTTACCCTCAATCTATGTGGAAACCAGGTAAGCTGTGTGAGTGCCAAAGGCGTCATATTGAAAGGGGACACCAGAGGGTTGGAGCCAGATGGAGACACAGGCCCGAAGCCAGAAAACCAGGCAGCGGGCGATTGAGAAAACGCCAAACGTTTCTAAGTGGTGATTATTCTCCCGGAGGACCTTTTCCTCTAAATTTAAATCATTTGGATTACAAACCTTTAGGAAAACAAAGGCGTTTGAGATAAGATACTCATTTACTCCTACCTGACTTTTATTCCTTCAAAATGAATATATAAAAACAATGCCAGAGGAAAATTTTTTTTGCCCTTAAAGAGCATTCTTCACTAATCATGGCATTTGTCATTTGTTTTCTAAAGGCTGGATAAAATAAACTGTATGTAGTTCATCTCTAAGAACCTTTGGGGACAGTTTTTTAAAAAGTAATGTGAAAGGCTTTCCAGGATATGGAAAGAATGTTACCTTTAGCCGCTTCATGCTGCTGTAAATGTGTTGGATGCAAAATTCAAAGACAGAAATGTCAAGAGCAATCACAACACGGTGCGCTTAACTAAATTACAAACAGGCCGGGATAAGCAGTCGGAGAGAGAGTTTTTTCAAATGTTACAAAATAAAGGGCATCTTGAGCCTTTAGTGTGGGACCCTGTGTGGCAGTGAGGCCTTATTTAACACAGCACAGCTTCTACCACCTTCTGGAACATGCAAAAAAATTGATTTGTGTTTATATAGAGAACATGCCAAGAAATAAACTAATCAATGTTCTTTGGCAATTATAAAGCTTTAAATAAAAAAAGATTTTATTTGACAGAGAGAAACATAGCCAGAGAGGGAACATAAGCAGGGGGAGTGAGAGAGGGAGAAGCAGGCTTCCCGCTGAGCAGGGAGCCTCATGTGAGGCTCGATCCCAGGTCTCCGGGATCATGACTTGAGGCAGACAGTTAACAACTGAGCCACCCAGGCGCCCCTATGGCAGTTATATCTTTTTTTTTTTTTAATACGTTCATTTTTTTTTTAAGATTTTATTTATTTGACAGCAAGAAACACAGCGAGAGAGGGAACACAAGCAGGGAGAGTGAGAGAGAGAGAAGCAGGCTTCCCGCCGAGCAGGGAGCCTGATGTGGGGCTCGATCCTGGGTCTTCGGGATCATGACCTGAGCCGAAGGCAGTCGCTTAACCAACTGAGCCACCCAGGCGCCTGGCGGTTATATCTTAAGAAAAAGGAAGGAAGGAAGGGAGGGAGGAAGGAAGGAAGGATCTACGGAAGATTAGAGATGCATGTCTCTATCTTATTTTCACAAGTCTTTGAAGAAGTTCAAATGAAGCTTCCAAAGAGTTAGTGGTAACTCAGAAATTGAGACTGATTAAAGCAAGACCCATGTAGCAAAAGTTTCATTCAGTGAGTGGCGAGAGAGATGAAGACAGGGAATTTGGAGAGAGTGCCCTTTTTGGTCTTTACCTCTTTATTTGGTCTTTACCTCTTCATTTTTCAGAAATGTTTCCTGTGTACACTACTGTTAGTTCAATGACAAAATAGCTCTTTGTTTTACCATAATGTAAAGGTTTCTTTCTGTTCTCATGTCCCTTATTTCTTAGAAGCTAAAAAATAAACTAAGAGTCACCAGATTTAGCAATTGACATAACTTCATTTGTAATAAAATTTGGAATATTGAAAATCTTACATTTTGAGTGCTTAGTACACTTCCATTTTTAAACATTTTATTAAGCTTTTAATTTTAATTCCAGGATAGCTAACATACATTACTGTATATAATGTAACATAATGTTACATTAGTTTCAGGAGTATAATATAGTGATTCAACACACCCATACATCACCCGGTGCTCATCACAAATGCATTTCTTAATCCCCATCACCTGTTTTGCCCATCCCCCCACCCACTCAACTCTGGTAATCCTCAGTTTGTTCTCTATAGTTTGGAGTCCCTTTCTTGTTTTGCCTCCCTCTCTCTCTTTGTTCATTTGTTTTGTTTCTTAAATTCCACATGTGAGTGAAATCATATGGTGTCTGTATTTCTCTGACTGGCTTATTTCACTTAGCATAATACTCTCCAGTTCCATCCATGTTGTTGCAAAAGATAAGATTTCATTTTTTATGGCTGAATAATACTCCACTGTGTATATATACCACATCTTCTTTAGCCATTAATTTATCAGTGGGTCCTTGGGCTGCTTCCACGATTTGGCTATTATAAATAATGCTTCAATAAACTTAGGGGTGCCCATATACTTTTGAGTTAGTGCTTTCATATTTATTCTTTGGGTTTAAGTACACTTAAATTTGAAATAGCGAATAAATTATTTCATGGCTGGTAAATAAGTTATATACTGATATTCCATAAATTTAACATTTTTGAAGAAATAATATCTCAATATTTCCTCTAGTACAAAATCTCCAGGAAGAAGGAGTCTTATTCGTACCGTCTTCCAGGGTTCTCTACTTTGAGAGTTGTTACAGAATATTTTCTTTCTTGTCATGTTCTCTGTATAAATACAGACTTTATTCTCTTGGTACATTTTTTTAGTGGATTGGGTTCCAGTTTTTTCTAAGATGTCCTGTCTCAAGGCAGGGAGCGAGCTAGGAGTGGGGTGCGTTTTAACTGCTGGGAATCTCTGTCTGGAAAGTGCTCCCACAACAGGCACTAAGGGAGATACAGAGAGGGAATGTGAACAAAGCCAGGCGTCCAAAAACTTGAGGGAATCAGCTCTATATTTCAGTATCTCTCTAGAAAACTGGCTAGGAGAAGGAAGACCCTTAACTGGTGGGTGGTGGATCAGACCTCCAGGTCCTTTGCCACCAACACAACCCAACTCATATAAGCCTCCCATATGACTCCGAGGAAACAAAAAAGCTTACGACCCCTGGGCCAGAGTTCCAGAAACTAGGACACTGAGGCCTTATTTTTAGCTTTAAAAAAAAAAATGTGTCTTGTAATTAGATCTGGGATGAAATCATTCCACTGCAACATACCACTGGAAGGCTGAAATTTCAGATGCGAAAGCAATGTGCCCTCTTCCCCTTTGGGAATCCTGCGACCATTCAGTCCTTCCCACTCCTTCCTCCTGACGTCCCCAACCCAGGGTAAGAAAATGTCCGTGTGTGCCGACAATGTCACGGACCTCCGGATTCCTGAGGGTGAGTCGGGTTTCTCCAAATCCATCACAGCCTACGTCTGCCAGGCGGTCATCATCCCCCCGGAGGTGACAGGCTACAAGGCTGGAGTATCCTCGCAGCCTGTCAGCCTTGCCGACCGCCTGATCGGTGAGTGACCCAACGCTCCAGCCTGTCTGAGCGGGATGTGTGTGTGTGCATGTGCGTGTGCGTGTGTGTGTGTGTGTGTGTGTGTGTGTGTGTAAGTGAGGCTACCGGGCTCTGAGGTAAAAAGGGCCCAGATGAGGGGCCCACCCTCCTGACCTCTGTTTTCTATCCATCCTGGGGTGCCAAGTGCCCCCTGGGGTCTCTGAGAAACCTTGGTTCACCCTTTCCTGAGCCTGGCGGGGATGTGAGGAGCTGGAGGAAGGTTGGATGTTGACAGGTATTGAAAGAGCTGAAGTGGTTGGCGGCTCATGCTATTAGTGACGACTAATTAGGAGCTCTAATTTGGCAGGGGTGACAACAGATATGACTCTGGATGGAATCACCTCCCCAGCTGAACTTTTCCACCCGGAGTCGTTGGGAATACCGGACGTGATCTTCTTTTATAGGTGAAGATGAGAGACCAGGCCAATGCAAGGGAAACCTAGCCCCTCCACCGTTTCTGGTGCCTCCCTCTCTCCAGCCACCTACTTATTGAGTCAGAACATGCCCGATGTCTAGCAGATTCACCCAGCAGTGAGAGCTACAGGCTGGGAGCTCAGCTTCTGGGATATTACTGGGGCCAGCATAGCCCAGCTTCTGGGATATTACTGGGGCAGGTCTGCTCCGGAGGCAGGGAGAAATATGGGATTATCTGTGGCTGACTTCCCTTCCTGCTTTAGGAGACTCCGGTGTTATGCCTATGCTAACCTTTCCTGGACCAGTGCCTTTCCCCTTGACCAGATCTCCCCGATCCCCACTCTCTCAGTGTGTAAACCAACACCTGTGCACCCCCAAGACCTGACTTCCCCAGCAAGGGAACTCTTCCAGGTTGACCTCACTTAGTAACTCTCCAATGAGACGGGTGGGTGATTTGTACCCCCACGGGGGCTGGCTTGCTCTGCAGGTCCAATGACGTGACCCAGTCCTGCACTTCTGGGAGATCGACCACCATCCGTGTCAGATGCAGTCCACTGAAACCCATCCCTGGAAGTCTGTCGCTGCCAAGGTAAAGGGGTATAACAAAGTCTTCTTTGGACTTGTTTCATCCCAAGAGCCAAAGAGAAAAAAGTCTGAGAGCCATTAGTAGGCTCTTGGGGACATAGTCATGACTCCAAATTCTCAGTTTTCAGATGTTAAGAGTGGAGCAGAAGGAAGAGTCCTAGCTACTCTCACAATCCCATACCATTATGGGGACAGAGGCATGGCCAAATGATTTTGGATTCATATCCTCCACTTACTAGCTATGTTATCATGGATACATTTCTTATCTTCTCTGGACCTCTTGTTCCTTATCTGTAAAATGAGGATAATAAGGAGTTCCCTCAGGGGGTAGTCGTGAAGATTCAATGAGACCATAGACTTGTGGAGTTCTTAATGGTGTCTGATGTGTACTTGCCATTATCAGGAGGAGTAACGGTCTTAGGGATCTCTGTGCAACCGAAAGACCCAGTTATGAGTTGAATAGCTGAGTGTACTAAACCGAGAATTCTGGAACCAAGTTGATGACAGTACCCTCCCCCCACCTCCTTTTTCCCCCCAGCAACCATGTTGAGGGGCACTAGTGTCTTGAGAAGGATGGTTTGGGGAATGCTGTTTCTAAAGAGCAGCTGCTCAGGAGATGGGGAGCCATGCAGGATATTTTGACTGAGCAGTGGTGTCAAAATGTAAGACCACTGTTCTTGCTGGTGTAAACAACACGGTAAAGTACCTAACACATACCCGTGACCTGGAGTCTGTTCCTGAAACCCAGCCCCCACCCACAAGGAAGCTGCATCAAAGAGGCTTTTGCAAAATGTCACAGGTCCGAAGCTTCTGAGGGGTTGGCTGGGGCAGCCATGGGACAGCTCAGACACGTGACATTAGCTCTTCTCGAATGTGGCAGAAATAAACAGGTAGAGAACCCGGTGGAGGCTAGGAAGGCCTCTTGTCATCAGGGACACTAGAGAGAAAAACCTTTATTAAGGACTAGTTGGAAGGATCCTGGTGGGGCTAACAGTCTGGCAAGGAAAGGATGGAGCAGGCAAGCTATGAGATGACAGGGCTCCCATCAGCCCTTGCCTCCGCGCAGCGAGTAGGCACTCATGTCTCCTTTCTGCTTTGCTAGCGCATGTTCCGATGGAACCTGTGATGGCTGCAATTTCCACTTCCTGTGGGAGAGCCTGGCTGCGTGTCCGCTCTGCTCCTCTGCCGACTACCACGCCATCGTCAGCAGCTGCGTGGCGGGGGTCCAGGTGGGTCTCTCTGCTGGGGGCCATCCTGGGGGAGAGAGGAATACGATCTCTGATATCCTTATCTGTCTCCCCAACAGAAGACTACTTACGTGTGGCGGGAACCGAAGCTGTGCGCGGGTGGCATCTCCCTGCCTGAGCAGAGAGTCACCATCTGCAAAACGATCGACTTCTGGCTGAAAGTGGGCATCTCTGCAGGCACCTGTACCGCCATCCTGCTCACTGTCCTGACCTGTTACTTTTGGAAAAAGAATCAAAAGTACATGAGGGGGTATTGGAGTTTGGGGATGGACAGGGTTGGATCACTGTGCCGGGAGGAGCACATCTGAGAATTCAAGCCATTAGGCTTTTCTCTGGAGTTGGCCATGGACCCTGTGACTCTGGCCAGAGACTTGTTGAGCCACTTATCCAACATATGCCTTGGCTATCCTGACTCCTCAACAGGGACAGTACCACGTGGTGGTCTATAAATTGCCATTAGATGCTCAAAAGAAAAGCGCACTATCCTTAGTTTTGGTTATTATTACTAACTAAAATAATAACTTTACGATTCCAGGATTTCTATTAAGCTTTGAGAACACAGACACAGCTAGCTTTAAGGGAAAAAGATCACTGAACTGGAAGTCAAGAATCCTTAGCTGTGTGCCCAGGCCTCACACCATTTTGCTAGGCTTTGGTTTCCTTACCTGTGGTTACCTGTTTAGAGCCCAGTCTCTCTCCTTCTCCCCTCCCTTATTCCACAATTCATTGTCTTATCTTTCCTATCCCCCTGCTCAAAGACTGGAGTACAAGTACTCCAAGCTGGTGATGAATGCTACCCTGAAGGACTGTGACCTGCCAGCAGCTGACAGCTGTGCCATCATGGAAGGCGAGGACGTGGAGGATGACCTCATCTTTACCAGCAAGAAGTCACTCTTTGGGAAGATCAAATCATTTACCTCCAAGGTAGGGAGGCTGGCCAGCACACTGAGGTCAGCCTGGAGGGCTGGAGAAAACACCAGTCCTAGGACATTGAATGGTCCCACACTGTTCAGGGACCACTCACTACTCTACTCCCCGCCCTCCCTGCTGTTCTATTCCCCCACCCTCAAAATCCTGGCATCTGCCTTCTGTATTTCCACACCATTACTGTTTCCCATGGGGCCCAAGGCTGCTCTTGACCAGGCTCCTTCTCTCCCAACATGCACTCCAGTTGATGGACTGTTTGGGCCTTTTAACTTCCAGAAGGAGTATTGAACCATCCACGTTGTAAGAATCATTTCCCTTTTTTTTTTTTTTTGGAGGGTGGGGAAGAGGCCATCCCTAGGATCAACTTCTGATAGAAGCGAGGCTCTCCTTTGACCAGTGGAGGGTGCTGTCCCCTGATGTCTGGGCCCCGTCCTGTGGGGGCTGAGTCAGAGCTAAGGCCACGGGGCTCACCACTGAGCACTGTGGAGCCAGGAGAGTTGACTCCATCTGTGTGGGTGGGTGAGCAAATTTCAAGCTCATAAATGCTATGCTGACAGCACTGTCCCTGGGTGTGGGGCCAGCAGAGAGCATCCAAGCAACGCCTCCGGGGCCACAGCCCTGTGCAGCCCCAGTCTGCCAGAACCCACACCTCACTCCTGCCCTGAACCAGCTCGTCAAACAGGTGTGGGTGGGAGGGTGGTAACCAGAGAGGAGAGGACTGGTGGGATGGGCAGGGGAGGGAGCGGAGGGGTTTAGATTGCTGAATCTCACTCCATTTGTGCTAACCTATCAGGGTGACTCTGTGTGTGTGTGTTTCACCAGTGGGAGAACAATTCACCCTGGGACCCCTGAGTCTTTCTGGGCTTTTAGAATTCAGCAGAGATGCAAAGCAGGGGGTTTTAAAGATTTTTCTTATCCTCTGACTGACTGAAAGGACCGAGAAGAGTAGAGGGTATCTTATGTCTGTTTCCACAAAGCCTCTGGAAGCAGGAATTCCATAAGGGTTCCTTCTGTTACCTCTTTTCCATGTCTCTCCTTTGTTCCCCAAACTTGCCTCCGTGCAGCAGCCAGCTCCGGTCACCATCTCTCTTTCAGAGGACTCCTGATGGATTTGACTCCGTGCCACTGAAGACGTCCTCCGGAGGCCCAGACATGGACCTGTGAGGGGCACTGACCTGCCCCGCCCCCGCCTCCTCACCTGGCACATCACCTTGCAAGCCTGCTGCGACCGGCTTCCTGCTGGGAATCTCTTCCTTGTGGCCTTATCAGAAGAAGTTTGGATTTCAGATATCTGTTTTTTTTTATAGAGTATCCAAACCCTCCTTTCTGCCTGTCTCAAACCTGTCAAATATACCCACACTTTGTTTGTCTATTACTCCCTTGCTTGCATCTTGTTTCCCAAAACAGTCCAGCTGCCAGAGCCATAGCTGCATCTGCTCATAATTTGTAGAGCTCTGGAATGAAAATAGTTCTCTCCTCTGAAGTATAGAAATGACTTCCTCTGTCCTAAGGGCAGTAGCAGCTGGAAGTTTTTCTGGTGGTCTGCCCTCCGCTCATGATCTCTTTAGGAGAGGGGCTGAGTAAGGAGGATGTTGGCATTCCCTCCTGGATCCTAAAAGGAGTCTGGATTCTTCTCTCCCGGATGACCAGCTCAGACTGAGTTTCGTGGATAGGGCTGAGGACAAGGTAAGGCCTGGGGAAGAAAAGGCTTGATAAGCACAAAGAGAGGCAATGAGGAAAGTTTCGTTTTGTTTTTGAAACTAGGTACTTCCCTCCCTTTTTGTCAATAAGGGATAAATACCATCATAGGAGCCAAAGGAGAAAGAAGAACATGCCCAAAGAACATGCCCAAAGCCCTGGTGAATCTATTCCTCGCACTTATTTTTTTAATGTCCCACCATCTCCCTGTGTCACTAAAGAGAACCAGGTAAGCCCCCAAAACAGGTGTTCTAGCTTTCTCCTCTGCTTGCTTGTACCCCATGAAGATGACAAACCTTACCAGCAAGGAAAATGTCCTGCCCTCTGCCCTTTGCAGAGGCCTGAACCATATCACGGAACAAGGCTATCTTATTGTGAAAGAACATGAGGCCAAGGTTTTAGTGGGGCTATACCAGGGGATCCTGCCCACAATGGGATGGGCCCGAGGTAGCCAGGATGTTTGCTTTTTTTTTTTTAAGACACCCCTTTAGATACTTTATTTAAAGACACCCCTAAAGATACTTTATTTATTATTATTATTATTTTTAAAGATTTTATTTATTTATTGACAAAGACCACTAGTAGGCAGAGAGGCAGGCAGAGAGCAGGGAGGAAGCAGGCTCCCTGCTGAGCAGAGAGCCCAACACAGGCCTCGATCCCAGGACCCTGAGATCATGACCTGAGCCGAAGACAGAGGCTTTAACCCACTGAGCCACCCAGGTGCCCCGGATGTTTGCTTCTAAGCTTAACTCATCTGCTGGCCAAAAACGGAATTGAGTCCCAGCCCGAGGGACCAGATGAGTCCAGCCAGAGGACCAGATGAGTCTTCACGGGGGAAAGACTAGGGGAATTGAACAAGATATTTAGCAAACTGTTACACTTCACACTCTCAAGCCCCTAGCTTTTTCTCTTCCCTGTTCTCATTTCTTATGTGTGCTAAAAACAAAAAAGATTTCTAGTCCCAATTTCTGGCAGATCCCCATCTGAAAGGTGAGGAAAGTGAGTGCCCTCTGTGCCTCTTCTTTCCATTTGGCACCTAGGATTCTTGATGGCCTTCAGGGAACTACAATGGCAACACCAGTCAAGAGTTTAAATTCTTATTCTCGTCTTACTCCTTCTGGTTCGCCCTCCCTTGCTTTCAGGCTGGCCATCCCTTGGTCAAGGGCCCACTCAACCTTGGTTGTGCCTGTTTCCTTTTCTGAGTGGCCACTGGTGCCTAGAGAGTAGGCATAGAATGGGGATGGCCTTTCAGAATGTTTGTCTGCTGGTCTGATGAGGCACCGCTCCCCCGGCGGTGGTCTTAAAGGATCAATGAGCACTGGGCCCTGCTGTGACTTCTGGTCGTCGGTAACACCACTGAAGGCAGACAGTCCCTTTGGTTCAATAATCCAGAAGCTTTGTTGGGCAGGGGGGCGGTGTGCTCCTCTCAGCGGAGTCAGGGCAGTCATCCCCATGGATCCAGGTACCTCACTCCTACCCTCCAGCCGAAAGTTTTCTGTGGGCTCAGCAACACCCAGAAAGCATCTGCTTTCCCACTGAATAACTTACTTTTTGACAAGGGCCATACGAGGTCCTTAGACCACTCTGGAAGCAGTAGGAAGAAGTATCAACCCTGTAGCCTTCTTTGTTCTGACATCTTGAACCTGAGTGCCCCCAGAGCAACCTCAGACTCCACTGACTGAGTCACAACGCTTTAAGCATCTCCCTTTATCTAGCCCTTGGTGTACCGCCTTCGACGAGTCTTCCCTGTGTCTTGTCAGAAGCTCCCGAGTTATGGTATCGGGATTATCTGTTGCTCAGACATATTTGGTATTTTTTAACAGCCCTATTGAGATATAATTCACAGAGCATACAGTTGCCTCACTGAAAACGTACAATTCAATGGGTTGTAATCTATTCACAGAACTGCACAGCTATCACCATACTCAATTTTAGGACAGACACATGTTGGATTTTATATGGGAAAAGCCTTTAGCTCTTAAACTAAGGCTGTAGTGCTTTGTATAGGCTACTGGGGGAGGTGGTGTGGACTCGGGAGACAAAATACTTAAATCTCATTTGGTCACCTAGAGTGCTATAGGACACAAGTAATTCTCATCATGTCGGCATCACCTGATTCGGCTGGGAAGACAAGCGAGCACTGTGGTATATTCAAGGACTGGGCCATTTCTTATGCCAAGACAATTTTTTTTTTGTCTGACTCTACATTAAAGATAAGACTGACTATATTTATACAACAGAGACTTTGTAATGGATTTTTCAGCTTTGTGAAACCAAATTTTTGTCCCATCCAGACTGCTTGGATCTCCTTTTTCTTTTGTATTCTGAGTTTGTAGTTTGTTAGGGGATGGCTATGGCTTGTCACATTTTCCCCCTTTTCCTTTTTGGTGAAATAAAACATACGTTTCAAGTTGTTTTACTTGAGCATGGGTTGAGTGGCTGGATGGGCCAGTGAGAAATGGAAGTTCTTGGAGCTTAAGCTGAAGGTGAGGAGGGTTCTGGGACCCCAGAGTGACAGAGAAAAGAGCATGCTTCAGAGCAACAGGGACCTAGGCTGGAAAGCCTCTCACCACCTGTTGAGGAATCAGCCAACAACGAAAGCCTGTTTCTACGGTAATAAAATGCATCTAATGATGCCTTACTTCCTCAGATCCAGTGAGGATTAAAGAGAGAATACATGAGACACTTAGCATCTTCCTCCCTTCCCTTCCAGTTTAGCTTCCTCCGGGGGGGCACTGAGGCCATCCAAATAACAATGTATCTACAAAGACAAGTAAAGTTCCCCTTCTTTGGGTATGAAGTGGATTCTTATAACCTAGATGTGGACAAAATCCTAGAGGACATCAGGACCTACCATTTCCAGGGGTAGCTGGATTTTCCTATGTTAGTGCTTTACTTCACTCTAGTTGAGGGCATTTAACCCCTCCAGAAAGATATCCCTCAGCTGGTTGTTTTCCTCAAACTGAGTTGTACCTGGTTGTACTGATGGTTAAATATTTAAATAGCTCATGGTATAAAATCCAAACTAGAGGCAGGTACTATCCCCATTCTAATAGATGAAGAAGCTACATATGCAACAGGGTTTTAGTACTGTGGCTATAAGGTCCCTAACAGCCTACCTGCCCCTCTGCCCACATTGCTTCTACTCCAGGGACACTTTACACCAGATGTGGGGCTCGAGCTCACAGCCCTGAGATCAGGAGTCACACACTCTACTGAGCCAGCCAGATGCCCCACTATTCACACAACTTTTGACTCTCCCTCCCAAGTTCTTTTTTTTTTTTTCTTTTTTTAAAGATTTTATTTATTTGACAGAGAGAAACACAGCCAGAGAGGAAACACAAGCAGGGGGAGTGAGAGAGGGAGAAGCAGGCTTCCCGCTGAGCAGGGAGCCCGATGTGGGACTCGATCTCCGGTCTCCGGGATCATGACCTGAGCCGAAGGCAGTCATGAGCCAAAGGCAGTCGCTTAACCAACTGAGCCACCCAGGCGCCCCTCCCTCCCAAGTTCTTTTGCACCTCTCTGTGTTGGCCTATGCCTCTGCCTTTGCCCCTCCCCTTGCTTTTCACCTGACTGACCCCCACCCAGCCTTCAAAATCACCCTACTGTGGAGCCGCCTGGGTGGCTCAGTTGGTTAAGTGTCTGCCTTCAGTTCAGGTCATGATCTTAGGGTCCTAGGATCAAGTCTGACATCAGGCTCTTTGCTCAGCAAGAAGCTTCCTTCTCCCTCTGCCTGCTGCTCCCTCTGCTTACATGCTTGCTCTCTCTTGTTCTCTCTCTGACAAATAAATAAAAAGTCTTAAAAAGAAAAATCACCCTGGGGCACCTGGGTGGCTCAGTCGTTAAGCGTCTGCCTTCGGCTCAGGTCATGATCCCAGAGACCAGGGATGGAGCCCCACATCAGGCTCTCTGCTTGGTGGGAAGCCTGCTTCTCCCTCTCTCATTCCCCCTGCTTCAGTTCCCTCTCTAGCTGTTTCTCTCTGTCAAATAAATAAATAAAATCTTAAAAAAAAAAATCACCCCACGGTGAAACTTTCCCTGTCTCACCCACTGGGGACACAATAGTGAAGAAACACTGGGAGTACCACAGTTAATTTACATGAATTCAATTATATACTGTTCAGTGTCCCAATGCATCAAACAAGCAACAGACATGACCAAGCTTGAAACTAGGAGGGGCACCCCGCTGGCTCAAGACAATGGAGCATGCAGCTCTTGATTTTAGGGTTTTGAGTTTGAGCCCTGTGTTGGGTGTAGAGATTACTTAAAATATTAAAAAAAGAAACTGGTGTGTGTTGGGGGGTGGAGGTGGATATGTGAATGATTTTAAGGGTTTCCCAATCACTTACAAAGAAGTGAAATACACTGTCAGGTGACCAGGCAAAAAGATATCAATGACTTGATCTAAACCTTAAAGAAGAGAATTGAAAACCACAGAGCAACAATGCCTAGTGAAGAGACAGAGAAACCGATGTATAGGGTTGCATATACAAAAGTTCATGAATAATTTAAGAGGTATTCAAGGAGAATTTGGAATACAAACTAACTCCATATTAGTGCTGAAGTTAACCATCCCAGATAAAATGTAATACCCCAAACCATAGTGTGGTAGGAGAATGGACACCTCATTCCAACTCTAACAGAGGGAGAGGCAGGATCAAAGTTTCCCCCAGATCCCAGCAGCTTTCCCCAACCTATGTTATTTTTAGATGGTTCCCCCTTCATTGTCAGAGGATAGCAACATTAACTTCCTTTGCTACTGTGTCTGTCTGCTAGAAGGGAGTGGGCAGCCTCAAGCTGGAAGCTGGGTTGTCAGTTTCTCTCCTGAAGCAGTTTGATAAATGCTACTGGTCTGTGGGAACCTATAAGGGTTCAATTTGGGGGGAAGGGTGAATAGTGTACCAGAGAGCTTCCTGGAGGAAGGAGGAATTGGCAAGTTTGGAGGAACAGGGGAGGGAAGAGGAGTTCCATTTAGAAGGGGTTTGTATAAAGGCTCAGAGACAAGAAAGCCGTGCTACAGGTAGCTTGGCATGGGGAATGTGAGGAGGAATGGTAAGGTAAGGGGAACATTTTAGAGAGTCTGGTAGAAGAGCTTTGCAAGGTATGTTTGGACATTCTCCTGAGGGTACAGGTAGCCACGGAAGGTTTCTAGCAGGGGAGTGAGAGGGTAGGACTTGCTTTCCAACACTGAGAAATCCTCCTTCAGATCCAAGACAAAAAGAGGTGCTAAAACAAGGCGAGGAGAGCCCTCCTACATTAGTCAGCACTGAACTGGTAAAAACTGAGAATGGCATGTGGCTGCATGCTCCTCCCTCTTGTCTTGCTCTCTCCTCGCAGGTAGTCATTCGCCTCAGGCTGCCCACTAGCTGCCCAGGACCCCCAAGGCAATAGCTCAGCTAGGACTCTACTCCCCGAACTTGCAACAAGCTTCTAAACTCTCAGCCTTCTCCCTGCAACTCACGCACCCAGTAAAGATAGAATAAGCACTTACCACATGTAAGGCACTATGCTAGGTCTGGTGAAGATAAAGATGTGATAATAAAAGGCCTCTGTCCTCTAAGAAAAAGCCACATTTTCTAGCCAAGTTCCTCAGGGCTCTGTTTCTGGTATGGAATGCTAACAGAGAAACAAGCCCAAACATGAGACTATCTTAGAGTCTTACCAGTATCCAGGTTTTGGCTCTATTGCTTAATGTCCCTGGGCCTCAGTGTTCTTGTATAGAAGGTAAAGGGTTCATGTAGCTGTTTTCCTGGAACCCTTGAGCCCCTGGGTCCTCAGATGCAGCACCCAATAGCTATTCTCAGTATTAAGGGCCAACAGAAACCACACATCCAAAAGTGGTATGGGATCTCATCATCACTGCATAACTAAGGTATTTTGTTGATTTGTTTTTGTGCTAGCTTCTGCCAGTAACACTTTATTTTCTGCTGATCAGAAATTCTAATTGGCAGCTGTATATATCTGATTAATAAGAAGGGACAATGAATTTTTAAAAATCATGTTTGTTAGACAAACATTTTAAAACATGGGGGACAAGGTGATGAAAAGATTAGGAATTATTAGGCTAGCAGTCAGCTAAGATTCATCTCCAGGGGTGCCTGGGTGGCTCAGTCGATAAGCGTCTGCCTTCAGCTTGGGTCATGGTCCTGGAGTTCTGGGATCGAGCCTCGCAGCAAGCCCTGCATTGGGCTTCCTGCTCAGCGGAGGGCCTCCTTCTCCCTCTTCGAAGCACTCCCCCTGCTTGTGTTCCCGCTCAAGCTATGTTTCTCTCTGTCAAATAAATACAATCTTTAAAAAAAAAAAAAAAAGAAGAAAAGAAGGTTCACCTCCAGCTGATTCTGATGAAATATGCCATTATGACAACTTGTTATATTATCAGGTAACATGAGCATTTTGAAAAAAGCTGACTATAATATAATAAGATATAATGTTGAAAATTTGTAGAGGCAAGAATTTTAAGGTCATCCTTCCAATTATACTGATGACCTCCTCCCTAGGCCTGGGGCTCCATGCAGCCTTTGGAACACCCATCACTGTCTTGCAACTTAGCAAACAATACACTTTGGCAGTGCCTTCACTGACAAGGTAGCGTCAGCCCCTATCAGACCTTGCCCTCAGAAGGTTTCAGGGAACCTAACACTATAAAGACAGTTTTTTTTAACGTGTTTTCTCTGGAGACTGCAGCTGCCTACATGTCCTTTCCACTGGTTTTAAGTCTAGCATTCTACGCAAACTGAACCTATGGAGGCAAACCCAGACAACCCCCTTACCAAGTCCTCCTCCAGATCTCTGTTTATCAGCTTCACCACTGTCTTTAGCTTTACATCTGTGTTTATACAACATTTATACTGTCTTTATACTACATCTAAGTTGGCATGGAAGACACTTGTTGGGGAGTAGGGACAGCAATGCCATATCCTCATCACAGGAGCCCATGCAAGCACTGTTAAGACAAAGAAGGTCTTAGCACAGTTAGCTGTGGGGCATTGGGGGTGGGGATCTGAAGTCTCTGTAAGAACCAAGGGGTTGAAAGACTGCATATTCGCCACTCCTCCAAATAATCTCTTGTTATCAGCAGTACCTTTTGGTAACTTTGGCTCCAATCAGCAACCATAATATTTCACTTTAAAGGCCTGAACATTATAAAATGAAAATATGGCAAAATCTTCCTTCTAGGAGTTTTTTTTTTTTTTAATATTTATTTATTTGACAGAGAGAAACACAGCGAGAGAGGAAACACAGCAGAGGGACTTAGAGAGAGAGAAGCAGGCCTCCCGCCGAGCGGGAAGCCCGATGTGGGACTCGATCCCAGGTCTCCAGGATCATGACCTGAGCCGAACCAACTGAGCCACCCAGGCGCCCCTAGGAGTTTTAAATAGACCCCAGATGTGACTTCAATACCTCCTACTGCCTTCAAATCTGCTAAATAGTTTCGCCTTGGAAAAGTCTCCTCGGGACCATCTCTAAAATATTTCAATCTCACTTTTCCAATCCTGTGATCCAAAACGTTGGTAATAGGACAACCTGATTTACTCAATAATCACCTTAAGAAAAGTATTCTAGCTCTATGGCAGGAGAGCAGGAATCTTGAGTTGAGGTAACCCAGGGACTAAAATATGTAGCCATATTCTTGGCTCGAAATATGGAAGAGAACAGAGGTTCGGGAAAGGGTCCAGTCTTACGAACCACGCTTGTAAGACAAAACCTGGAAACTATTGGAAGTTCTAGACTTCAAGCCAGAGATCACACCAGCAGGCCTCTGCTTAACCTGAGATATGCCCTTTAACATGAAGTACTCGCTTCTATAGGATAATAAGAGACGCTACAAAGGGTCAGCGCTGGGGAGGCTGCACAAAACCCGGACAAAGCCCACTAGCCAAGCCAGACCCGCACACAACCCAAGAAGCCCACACCCAACCACTCCACGTTCCTTCCCGCAGCCCTTCCTCCAAAGCAGCTGCTTCGGGCCGAGAGGGGGCGCCAGCGCTCTCCGGCCGCGCCTGCGCGGGGAGGGCGGGTCACCGCGCCGGCGCAGTGCGGTGGTCACTGGTTGCGGTGGTACGTTCCTTACGTCCCTTAGTGTTGGCCGGGGAGAAGGAAAGATGGTGCTGGATCTGGATTTGTTTCGGGTAGATAAAGGAGGGGACCCAGCCCTCATCCGAGAGACGCAGGAGAAGCGCTTCAAGGACCCGGGACTAGTAGATCAGCTGGTGAAGGCAGACGGCGAGTGGCGACGATGTAAGTACCGGGGCGCGCTAATCCCAACTTCATCTTTCCGATCTCGTTACTGCTCCTGAGGCCACGGCTTCCACCCCTCGTCAGTCCCCTCCCTAGTCGCGGTGACTCTGAGGCTTTCTGTTCCCTAAAACGCACTGTGCAAGGTGGGACCATCCGACCTTTTCCCTCTGCCCCCGCCATGGGTTCTCTCTTCCACGCGTGCTCCGTGCGGGTCCCTGGGCTGTCTGGGAAGGAGCACGGCGCGTGCGCATCGAGAGCTGTCAAGCCTTCTGCCGCAAGGATAGCCCGAAGAAAGCTAGGGCGGGAGGTGGGGGGTTGAGGTCCCTTTCGTAACACTCATCTTTGGTCTCCTTCAGTCCCTTTCTCATCTTCAGCAAAGCCCGAGTGGTCTCCCTTTAATTTGTTAGAACCAAAGGCTCCAGCCTGAGACTAAGTCACATCTGCAGCGTAATAGTTCAGTCCACCCATATTGGAAGTATTTGGGGACTCCGGAAGCCTCTCCTGACTAAAAGCAATGATCCCGAAGCTTTGGGGAAGGCTATTCCCCTGACTTGCAGGCATACCTTTACAAATCGAGGCAACACTGTACCGTAGTAGACCAGACATGGGGAGAGGAGTGCTGAGACAAGAACAAGCTTGTAATTATTTAGCCTCTTTAATTGTGATTTGTGCAAGTAGTCCGGAAAAGACATTAGCAGAGTTGGTCTAGAACCTGGAACCGATCCGGGCATCTTTCAGGAAGCTAAATAAAATCAGAGAAGCCTCTGCATATCAGCTTTTCCTGGATTAACTGGGGTGGTCACTGATTGGCCGGAAGCTGTCAAGCACATGTGATTCTTTTTTTTGTCTGATGCAATAGGTCTGTAACCAGCTGAGAGCCAGGTTTTCTGACAGCACCCCGCAAAGGCGCTCGCTGTCCAAAAGTGTGGTGGATTTCTGTTAGAAAAATGGATTTTCCTAAATTTATCAGGGCACTGGGTAGGAAGAGATTATTTGTTTGACTTCTGTTTCAGCTGAGTCTGTGGTCTCATTCATTCAAATGTGGTATTTTTTAGGCGTGAGGTTCCACCATCCGAATCCAAATCTGAATTTTTAAGTTGCAACGGAATTAAATTAAATGGAAGGAAAAAGCTAGCCTGAACACTAGTTACTGAATTGGAATTCAGAAGTATCAGATTTTGTATCAGTCTAGTTATTGTACAACTGTTAAGTGACTTTGAACATGTTAGCTAGTCTCTTGGGTATAATGTATATGTCCACAGAAAGTTCTCTTCCTTGCTTGATGAATGGATATGTGGCGAGGGGATGAGTTCTTCCGGGACGAGTTCATGTTTTATTCACATGTATGTCCCAATATCTGGGGTATACATAAACACACAGGATATACATATACACGTGTATAAATATAATCCCAGTACTTAGTCCCTGGTTCTTGGTAAGGGCTTGACAAAGGTTTACTGAATTCATAAATATCTTCTGTGTTCAGGGCACTTTGCCCTTCTGTATGAAAAACAAATTATGTGTAGTTTATTTTCAACACATCTGTTGATTTAATTCTTTTCTTTCTTTTTTTTTTTTTTAAGATTTTATTTATTTATTTGACAGAGAGAAGCCAGAAAGGGAACACAAGCAGAGAGAATGAGAGAGGGAGAAGCAGGCTTCTGTTGAGCAGGGAGCCTGATGTGGGGCTTGATCCTGGGACTCCAGGATCATGACCTGAGCCAACTGAGCCACCCAGGTGCCCAATTTGATTCTTTTCTACCTAACATCCCTTCCCAATATTCTCATGGCAGCCAAAAGGAATTAATCATTTTTCCCAAGTGACTGGCTGCCCAAGTTGGACATTGATTGATCTTTTATCAAGGTTCTTCTGTCGTTGACTGCAGCAAGGATGTGTAACCCAGAGGCACATTAAAAACACATATCGTGTTCCCTGACTGAGGACCCAGTAGGCTCCACATGTATACCTATTTGCCTGTGGATATGCAAGGCGCCACTAGGGCTCTGTGTGGAACACAGGTATCCAATAGAACTTGGAATTGTGGTATCGTATTGGAGCTTAACACAATTCTTCTGACTCCAAGGATTCAAACTGTGATTCCTTCTTTTTAGTTTAGAATAATACATAGCAAGGGCACATTTGGACATATGATAAGGATTTGTTTCAACTATTTCTAAAGCTGCTAGATTTCAATGTATCTTGAAATCTGCTGGTAGTTACAGGAATTCTGTCTAGCCTGTGCTATCTTGAATGAAATCTCTCTTACTATCTTACTGCACATGCCTTAAGCCAGGTCCTTCTCTTTGGGAGAACTTTCTAACTGCTTTCAGTTTTGCTGCAGTCTCCCCTAGTGCAGAGCCACATCCAGGACATCTGATCTTTTTGGAATGGAAATCTAATCATATTACATCTGGGTTTAAGTCTTGCAGTGATATTCTTACCCTAACACAGCGGCATCTAAGGGCACCTGCCTGGCTCAGTCAGTTAAGTGTCTGACTTCTGGTCAGGTCATGGTTTCAGGGTCCTGGGATTGAGCCCTGAGTTGTGTGGAGCCCTGCATCTGGCCTCACACTCAGCAGGGAGTCTGCTTCTCCCTCTCCGCCTCCCCTTCCTCCTGCTCTTACACACACCCATGTATGCTCTCTCTCTCAAATAAATTTGTAAATTTCCTGGTACCCAATTAAAAAGGGAAATAAAAACAAGTTTATTTTAGTAAGATACTATACTACCTCAGTATATCAAAAATTGTATGTTCAGCATATGATCAGTATAAAAATTGAGATATTTTAAGATTTTTAAAAAAAATATTTTATTTATTTATTTGACAGAGAGAAAAACAGCGAGAGAGGGAACATGAGCACGGGGAGTGAGAGAGGGAGAAGCAGGCTTCCGGCTGAGCAGAGAGCCCGATGTGGGGCTCGATCCCGGGTCTCCAGGATCATGACCTGAGCCGAAGGCAGTCGCCCAACCAACTGAGCCACCCAGATGCCCTTTAAGATTTTTTTGAGGGGTGCCTGGGTGGCTCAGTTGGTTGGGCGACTGCCTTCGGCTCAGGTCATGATCCTGGAGACC